>JAGGAW010000132.1:0-16944 GCA_017657375.1 Termitomyces sp. T27 | reverse complement strand
AGGTTGGTTACACCGTAGGAGCTGGAATAGGAGATACCAAAGCCAAAAACTTTTGCCTAGTGATGCAGATGAAGTGTTACTTAAGATAGTTGAGAGTGAACCAAAAGTGAACGTACCAGTCCCCGGCTGCCCTGAGACGACAATGCCAGACCCCGGGTCGTTGTTATAGATGGTACATGTGCGACAAAATAACTCCCAATATGCATCTCGGACAAGAATCTTTGGAGGAATGGCCTGATCGAGTCCTGGGCTGTCTTCACCTTGTTCAAAAGGCCAGGTTTGAACATATGGTGTGAGGGGATCTGAATCCTGAGAATTTCTGAAGAGACTATTGATTTTGTTCAATGCTGGAGAGGCCAACTTCCATCGCCCGCTGTTGCGGCGATCGTCCGACCATCGCCAGTCTTCGGGGCCTGATTCGAGAATGAAACAATCCAATGCAATATTGAGCGGTCAATAGCTATACCCAGTACTTACACGACTCGGAATTCCACTCACATTCAGCAGCCAAGACTTGTCTGGGTCCACCTACATTGGAAGGAAAGTCTCGAGATAGCGTACCGAATGAGGTTGGTAGCATATCTGCGCCATCAACGCCACTCTCCATATAAGTAAAAGAGAGGGGTTCCTGTGGCTTCGGGCGTCTTATGTAATCAAAAAGTTGACTACTCATGTGACGCGTCCAGGCTGACGCGTCTCCAGGCCAAACACTTTCGACTTAGACCATGGACGCTCAACCCTCATCATCCTCTGGCGCCATCGACCAGCGCAGGAAAGATGCTCTCAAGGCTTATCGAGAGGTCTCTTTGCATCACTCTTCAAAAACAACCCTTATTGACATTTTCCACCCTTAGAAAATGAGAAACCACGAGACCATCAGTGAAAGCCTCAAGAATCGTGTGTGGTCTTTAATAATGTGTCGCCCTTCGTGTTTAATGCCATTCAGTTCGATTTTCTCTCAAGGATCTAGAAAAAGAATATGCAAAGACGGAAGACGACATTAAAGCCGTACAATCTGTTGGGCAAATCATTGGTGAAGTCATGAAGCAACTTGACGATGAGCGGTGTGCGTTCCACAAATCTACACGATACTTCAAGACTAATGGACATTTCCTAGTCATCGTCAAGGCCTCTTCAGGACCGCGTTACGTCGTCTCTTATCGTCCTGCACTTCCTGCGGCAAAGCTCAAGGCTGGAACTCGGGTTTCTCTCGATATGACGACACTTACAATAATGCGGATACTTCCACGAGAAGTTGATCCTTTGGTGTACAAGATGAGTCTAGAAGATCCTGGAGGAGCTTCGTTCGCGGGGATTGGTGGTCTTGGGGAGCAAGTACGAGAATTGCGTGAGGTAAGTCATAGTCGTCTTGTCTCGCCCACAATGATATAACGACGTAAATATAGATCATTGAATTACCACTTCTCAATCCGGAGCTATTTCTTCGAGTTGGTATCAAGCCTCCGAAAGGTGTTCTACTGTATGGCCCTCCTGGAACGGGTAAAACCCTCCTTGCACGGGCCGTTGCTGCCACTTTGAATACGAACTTCTTGAAGGTCGTGTCATCAGCTATTGTCGACAAGTATATTGGCGAGAGTGCACGGGTGGTGCGAGAGATGTTCGGGTATGCGAAGGACCATGAACCTTGTGTGATATTCATGGACGAAATCGATGCTATTGGTGGACGTCGTTTTTCTGAAGGAACGAGTGCGGATCGAGAAATCCAGCGGACCCTGATGGAGGTATGTTGTTGATTACGCCCAGGATTCTCATTATAACTCACGACTCCGATATTATAGCTTTTGAATCAGATGGATGGTTTCGATTCATTAGGAAAGACGAAGATCATTATGGCTACAAATCGGCCAGACACTTTAGACCCTGCTCTGCTCCGCCCTGGCCGCCTAGATCGCAAGATTGAAGTGCCTTTGCCCAACGAGCAAGCACGGTTAGAAATCCTCAAGATCCATGCCGCGCCTGTCAACAAAGGTGGTGACATTGACTATGAGGCAATTGTCAAGGTACGTTCCACCTTTTCTTCAGACTTTCAAACATTTATATCGGTCCAAGCTTTCTGATTCCTTCAATGGTGCTGATCTACGAAATGTTGTGACGGAAGCTGGCATGTTTGCAATCCGTGATGATAGGTCAGTCAATGTTACAAGAGAAAATGTAGGTCTACTCAAATTCATTGTTTGTCAGAGAGTATATCAACCAGGAAGACTTGACAAAAGCTGCCAGAAAGGTTGGTGAGGCCAAGAAACACGAAAGTAAGTTTCTATGCTCAACTATCCTTCCTCCTTTCGACTTATAGTTATCCTAGCCAAGATGGAATATTCTATGTAGAAGCAGATCGATCCGCTGTATTTTTTATACCTTTAAACGACTATGTGACAGATCTGTGTAATACAAGTCCCGTGCTCAAATTTCGATCGTCCCAGAGGAAAACTAAATTACATCCGCGTGAAAAGTGTCCCATTCAGAACCTGAACAACCCCCCTCTCTTCTTTTTCTTCTCATCTTTCCCTGATTGAGTGGTGGCTGTTGAATTGACAGACGAAGACAAGGAGTTTGTCGGTGACATCTTCGGCGCTTCCAGACGTTCTCGTTCACGAGGTGCAGGACGTGATGATGCTGGCATAGCACGTTGTGGAGGTGGTGCATCTTTGGTATAATACTTCTCGTCGTAATACTCCTGAAAGGTTCGTGTACCCTGCCTCTCACGAAGACCATTAGGTAAAGCCTTTGAACCAACACCCCCGAGTTCTAGTGCCTTTAAATCATCGACAAAGTGTCGTGGCGTAATCGTGTGTGTCGAGCCTTTGCAAAGATACAGTGAAATTTGTCAATAAAAAACTGAGTAGGACACAAAAGCAAGAGTCAAACGTGCATACCAAGATAGATATCCTTGTTCAGGGCGCTTGAGAGCTGGTAGCATTCTCTCAGTTCCGAGAATGTAGTTCCACCAGCAATGAACACCATGATACGTCCCCGCACTTCTACTTGTGATATACCCGACCTTGCTCTGTGCCATGATGGCTTCTGACTACGAAGAGACGTTGGCTGTGGAGGAGGGGACCGCAGACCCGAAGGCATCGGTGCAGATGAAGGAGCCTCCTTAACGTATGGGAACAGAGAGTTATCTAGCTTTCCAGCCACGTGTTCCTATGTTGCTAGTCAGTCTCACTCACTTGAACATAGAGGAGCAGGCATACCTCAAGGACTGCCCTCAAAACCGGCTTATAGCGAGATAGCTCGTACTCATCGTCATTGGTCGATTTTTGTCTGATCTTCTTCTTGCTGTCCCGGTCGATAGCAGTCTAGGACGTTGTTTGAATGGATTACTTGATTCACACTCGTTCACGTACTCTGCTGATTCGGACACCCATGTGAGCTAGTGCATTCACAGCGTCCTGTTCTGCCAAGGTCAATCGCGCGTGCTGATAAAGTCTTCTACGGTCCTCCTCAGGAACACCATCCCGATGTTGGATGTATAAAGCAACGATGCGAACTTTATTCATATTGCTGGAGTGGGGTGTCAATAGTTACCTCACAGGACAAACCGGGAACACACGCACACGACCTCTCGACTATCAAGAAGGGGCACCATCTCTTCTACAAGATGCTTTGGTGTTTTTCCTTCTGCGGTAACGCCAGTCGCACAACACTTAATAGCAGAACCATTGGACAGGAAACCTGGAGTAGCGAGGGAGGACAAACCTGCTCAACATTTGCCACAAGAGGTAATTTGTTGCGCTCGAAGATCGCCATACATTCCTGGGCCATATTCAAATGTAGAGAGAACTGAGTGACAACATGAGCGCGTGTCGGCAAACAACACGAAGTTCTGACCTTCTCCCGCTGCTCTTGATATTGTGGCAGGTTTGCGAGCATCTCTTTCATGTCATTCAGACTTGCGGCACCCTCCCTGCAAAGTATGTCTCAATATAAATCCACTCAGAAGGGAAACTCTGACATACCCTTTGAATACAGCATTCTCCTGCAAGAATCTGTTGAAGTCTCCCATTAATTTATCAATTGCTTCTCTCATGTGCATATGTCGAACTTCTGTCCAGACTGTATCTGAGTCGGACAATGTTGCAGTCTTATCCTCGTATGCGCCGACGGAGGACTGGAATTTATATCTATCGTGAAGGTCAAATTGGAACCAAGCCAGAAGTTTACATCACGACGGACGTATATTTGTTCCCGTCCTCTATTGGGAGAAGATCATTAACCATGGCTTGATACGTGAATTCGTGAAGGAAAGGGGCGACCATGTCCATGGTTCGGTCAGTAATTATGAGGGTAGCTCGCGGGTGCGACGCTTCTGGGCTGCCCGGTGGATGTTTCTATACCGATCGTCAGTATAGGTAAACAACATAAAAAGTGCGAAATGTACACCGAAATCAGGGTTTTGTTTCTTGTACTCTTCCAGAGCATTCTGCACAAAGAACGCAAGCAACTTTGTACCATGGTCGCTCTCGACGGCTTCATAGGCTCTTGCTTCGGCACCGCGTGCGAGGTTAGTACGCCATCGCGAGCTGGTTTCCGGTGGAGGTGGCGGGCGTGTTGAAGCGTGAGGTTTGAGAGCACCCAGTGGAGGGTGATGGGAGGGCAGATAGTATCGAATGTACGGAAACTCGTTGAAGGCAATGCAAACATTTGATATCTTGTCGAAATAGCTGATGAGTATTAGACCCATCAGTGAGAAGCGATACATACCATCTTGGCGGCAAATCTTAGGTCCTCTTCAATACAAAGACGCGCCGATTTAAAGGCCATGTCACTTTGCGGAGGGCTATACAAGCCAAAGAACATTGCTGGTTCTTGGATAGAAAATACCTGCGCCTCCGTTGCTGGGGATCATGTCAGAGTTGCTAAGATGATCGCAATTGAAAGGCCACACACCCCAGAAATTTAGATACACCTCTCTGAGTCCCCGTAGGTATGGTTCAGCGGTTGACGACGTCAGACGTTGGAACAGCTGTTCGTCCAGGCCTATCGATGCGTGTCGTGAAGATATCAATTGAGCAAATGACAACTTGCTGTACCTTCGATGAAGAAGAGATGAGCGCCGGCATATTGCTTAGTCGCGCCAGAGAAGTCCTTGATTATCCGGTCGACGTTTTGCGATGTCGGCATGAGTAGGTATAATGCCTCAAAACTAGACTGCGGGTCGCGATAGTTGGAGATGGATTCTATTACTGGGCTGTGTTAGGCGCAACGAACTTACCACAAGACAGAAGAGAACATACAAGTGACATTCTCCTCTAGGACGTCAAACTGTTTGAGCACCGAGCCCAGTAATCTCTGTGAGTGCTCATCCACGACCAATATCTTCCATCTACCGGGCGGGTTAACGGAACGAAGGACTTCTAGAAACTCTGCAAATAGCGATGTAAGATGGTGAACGGACAAGAAACAAGCTTGAAACACACTATTCTTGACGAGGTTTATTAAGGATGACATGGAGGGATGAGGGGCCGTATGCAACTAAGATGTACTTGTAAGGTTTCGGATGGCGTCCCTGGATGCCCAACTCGTGCTAACTACGGCGATGTCCGATCATGTGGCAGTGGCGCAGTGATCGGTGGTCAGGAGTACTTGCATATTCTCAAAAACTTGGGTAATGCACCTTGTTTCTTTCAAACATGCCATGTGCAGTGCAGAATCATCAATAAATCAGCAAATCTATACGAACATCGCAATAACGCCTGCGACGATAGCTGTACTGAAGAAAGGAACTATGTTTGTGATTGCGAAGCTAGCACTCTTCAAATCGAGAACGCCATCTCCATCAATGTCATATCCACCTTCCGAATTGTTGTAACTGGGGAATGTTGTATTGGTATTAGATTCAAAGTATAGACTTGATGCGGGTAGGTTGCTACATTTGCCAATGGCCTCCAACTAGTTTAACCATGTCAGATCGTGAAGTGGAATGATAGAGACACATTAATTGCCTTAAAGGGAGGATTGTGGGTCAGGGCAGCGTTGAGGGTATAACCAATGGCGAGATCAACAGTAATCTGGTAGAGGTCGTGTTGTAGAACAATGAAGCTAAAAGCGGTCGTTGGTAACGCTGGGGAAATCACAAACAAAAGCAGTACTCACCCAGTGTTGATGACTGTAGCGTTAGAAAGGATGTTTTGGAAGGTTGCGAAAGAATCCGGTCCAGCAACTAAACCACCAGCAACCTTCCAATCTAATCAAAGGTGTAAGAAAACTTGAGCAGAGCAGAGTTTGGACACATGCCGTTAGTGTCAAATTGAGCACCATCAGGTGTACGGGTCCACATGATCGGAACCAAGCCCATTGCATGTGCAATAGCACGAACTCGGTCATCTATTGCATGGTACATATATAAGTGATGGACAGAAACAAGATCAGGAAGCGCCATACCGATGTCGCCGTAGGGAGGCCGCATTGTGGTAGGGGTGACACCGAGAACAGTGCGGATAGCATGACGAGTCCATCCCAGCTCAGCAACAATCTGCTCGTTCGTCAGAGATGTAAGATGCTGAAAATATGACGGTTAAACTTCTGCCTATCAAGTTCTACTATACTCCGGATTACCTTGTGTGACCATGTGTGGACACTGATCTCATGGCCGGCCATGTATTCTTCGATCAGAACTTGGGGGCGCTCTATCACACGGGATCCCACAACAAAGAAAGTCGCTGAAATGTTCTTCTGGTCGAGGTAGTTCAAAAGCGTTCTTCGGAATGATTTTAGTCAGTTACTAGAAACAGGTACACAAAGCGTACTGAGCTATTGGTGGACTGTCAGTGGTGTTTCTGACGTAGAAAAACTCGTGAACTTACTGTAAGGTGATGGCCCATCATCGAAACTGTTGGAAAAATTAGGCATATCGTCCATCTGAGCATCAGGCTCATTTACCTAACACCCCACGTGAACTTGTCGGGGCAAGCAACAATGTCTGTCGAAAGGTTGAGCGGGTGACGAGACGATCGGAATCCAAAGCCCTACCAGTGGATCGTGTATATCCCCCACATGTCCACCAGCCACGGTTGGCGGCATCGGCAGCAGCGGCGGTATCGTTAACGCATGAACCATCCACAGTTGGGGGAATATTCGGAATGTTCTTTCCTTCAAGCTCCTTCATCCACATTGTCACCTCATCCGAGTCTGTGACAGGTCAATTACTTGATCAAACATAATGAGCAGTTCATTACCTGTGGAAGGAATATGATCCTCCGCTGGCCAATCTGCAAGGTTAAACACGACTAGTGGATCGAGTTACATTAAGGTGGCGAGGTCAAAACTATTTACGTACAAGGAGTTGGGAGCGCAGGGGCGCCAGAGACAGGCGCCGAAGCACCAGCAGAGAATGTCTTACTGACAGGAAGGGTAGGTTGGGAGGGCATACCAAATGTAATGCTCGAAAGTGGGGGAATAGTAGTGCCAGTAGGAGCTTGCACAAGAGTGACTCCAGGAGCCGCTACCTGCAGCTGGCGTTTGTTGACAATTTCAACGTGACGACGATTCAAGGCATTAACATGAGAGGTGCCCAGAAGGGCAAGAAGAGTTGCAAAGGAAGAGGAGGCCCTCATAACGGGTAGTGAACGGGTGATAAAAGAATGGCGGTCGCGCTACGACGGCGCGGGTACTGTACTAAGCGGTCGAACGGGGGAATAAAACAAATCGCTCCATATTCAATTGTCGGCAAAAGTATTCTTGCTCACGTGGAGCCAAGTGGAATGGCGAAACTTTTTTTGATGGCAAGCAACTTTGCAAGGACCTTTCGGACAAGCACTCACCGCCATGTGTCCATGGATGGAGACCACCCAGCGTCTACTTGCAATTGTCTTAGCCTCCATTATAGTTAAGGGTCCTCGAAATCCGCGCGAAAACACCTGAAGACATTCGCATGTACATATAATGATGAGCGCTGAGCAACATCATTGTCATCAATCTCTTGGGTTTTGCGAATCCCGGACAGTCAGAAAAGCGTATGTGTGTACAAAGAACACTCAAGTACTGCATCATCGATTTATCCTTGTATCAGCTCTTCTTCGCGGCATTTTCGCCTCATCTCATGCTGAAGAAGTCTGAAAGACTCTTATCGGTACACGGATAGCCCGGATCACCGACGTCCGACAGTGAACTGAAGTATGTATAACTCCGAGCAAATTCCGAATCGGAACCAGCACACGATAACACGACAGTAGCTTGTGTCCTCACCGCTTTGGGTGCGCGGCCACTATGACTTGGGAGGGTATCTCTTTCACGAGTGTTGCTTTAACGGGCACACTGCTCTTTCTAGGATCAACTGTGATCTATATCCTCAACCTCAATCATGATTCATCTTGTTGCTCAGTGCTCACGCACCTACAATCTGAATTTGAGATCTACGAGCTGCTGTTACACCTCCTTGTAGTTGTCTCGGTTCTATTATCTGAAGAAATCGTCGAATAAGAATGGAAAAGGCCGCTCTGGTGCCGTCTAGGAGAAATGTCGAAGTCGAAAAGGAAAATTGAAGTATCGTTTCTATCTTTGGGTGAAGGCCTAGGACAAGTTCAAAGTCCTCTCCGGGAGATGTTCATTGGTGATCGAATGCTAAAGGGGGATCCACGACATAGGCTTCTCCCCCTCCTCGTTGAGTCTGATGTCCCAGATGGCCACGCACTTAATCTCTTGCTTTCTCGAGCTCGTCACGATTCAATCAGCAATTTTCAGAGAAACGCTGCGACAATCTACGCGCGTTTTTGCGTTGTGGACGTTGACCTATTCAGCTCTCTGCCCTTTAGGATGATGATGAGCGAAAAAGTGAGAAAAGCTTCTACCAATATTGGGTACGAGAAGGGCATCCCATTTGAATTTAGACTTCCTGAAACGACTGCATCGAGCTGTTAAGATCAATGGGCGTGAAATAATCTATCACCACCAACACATTGCTATTTCATGATTTCTCGACTGCTTCCTCGCTTCCTGCCACGGACCTCGAACGTTCTCATACGCAAACAGAACACTCGTGATCCATCATTATATGAACAAAATACAGATGCGGGGGTAAATATGACGACGTGAGAGATATAGCGCACAACAAGTCGAAAAAAAGAGCGATGGCTACGACAAATGCTCAGCACAGTAAGACTACAGTTACATTACAAGGGCCCGTCATCGTGGCACGGACATCATCGATGCCGAGTCCGACACCGGCCGTTGCGATCCCGCAGTGGGGCGTAAGGCAAGCACACGATCATCAGATACAATCAGAATTTCATCCCGGCCTATCCCTTGAGGGTTACGTGGCGGCGGATATTGGTTAGGGTGCTGGTATTGTCCGTAAGGAGGGGCGCCATAACCCCCATAGGCAGGGTGAGGAGGTGGAGCGTAGGGGTTGTGGTAATCGTATCCTCCCGTGTAGGACTGCACGGGGTTGACAGTATTCGTGACCGAAGGGGGTGTATCTGCAAAAAGCAGGCGCAGATTCGCGCCCTGTATGACTTGAGATAGATGACCCGTCTCAATGTGTCGGATCTCGACAAACGAGGGTTCAAAGGCCAAAACATATGGTTCGTGGAGTGCTTCGTATGATCCATCAATGACATATGAACAAGAAAAGAAGCGCCTGAACTTACCGAAGCCGGTGGGATTACCCTCCCAGTGAACCATAAAGTCTTTCCGTGATTGGCGACCGTTCTTGTTGACGTAGAAGGCAAACTCTGTACAAGACGTCATCGTTTAATAAACTGCCATTGATCATAAGAAACGAACCATCATAGCACAACAAAAACTCATTGTGAATTCGGTAGATTGCCATGGGCCGTAAATTTTCTCGCTTCCGGACAAACTCAAGGTTCTCATCATTAGGATCCAGCAAGCCTTGAGTATCCAAGCTCTCGAGGTCGACAATCTCAAAGCCTCTGGAGCATCCGACGCACATCTTGGTCTTGAGATAATGAATTGACGTCGACTCGACAGGAATATAAAACTCCTGCCATCAAAACCTAGTCAGTAATGGCATTTCCACAAAGTCCTAACGTATCACACTTACTCTGAATAACTTGAGGGTATCGTTACCACCCTGCAACAATTTGCGGAAGGTGGGTTTCGCGCGTCCTCGGATATTTTGGTCGATGGGCTCCAATGTCTTGAACGTGCTGGAAAGTTGGCTAGACTTGACAATGCAAACGAGAACTCTGCCAAGACAGAATCCCGCCTTGAAGAACGAGGTGTGCGAGGAGATTCGTTTGGCACGTTTCAGCCCGGCGAGTGGGTCGTTGGGATCCAAAGCGTCAAGAGGGAACGTAATCACTTGTCGCTCTGCAGCAGATTGCAAATCAGAAACAGGAATTCTGAGTAAAGTTCTCAAACTGGTTCACCAGACAAAACAATCAGGAGCTGATAATCCTCCAACACGTCCACTTGAGAAACATCCAACAACGCTAGGACCCTGGTCGGTTCCCGCCCGGTGGTATCGCGAAGGTCAGTCATATATACACCATCATTTGTCCCATACACAATTTTCCGCCCACCATCTACCCATCAATTAACAACCATAGCAATAAACGAAAAAACACACGACTCACTGAACGGCGCTGCACAATTGACCCTATTAGGCCCATTAAAAAACCCCTCGTTCAAAACGACCGTATCAAAAATCATACTCCGCTCGCGCAACAGCGTCTGCTGCTTGACGATCAGGTCCAGCCACTTCTTATGGAGCACCGGCGTCGGCGCCCACAGAACGAGGTTGTAAAACTTCCGCCCGAGATGCATAAAGTTGATCCAGTTCTGGCCCTTTGCATCGGCCTTGACGACAATGGGCGGGACACCGGTCGCTGAGACGCGGTTCAGAGATTGTTTTTTGACGAGGGCATGTTTTCCTCTCCTGTTTGCGTGTTGTGCTGCGTCTTCTGGAGCGGCGATGAGGAGGAGCTCCAGTGGTATAGGCTTGGGAAGTATATGTACATGCACTAGAAAGAAGGAAGACAAAGTATGCTCACACGTCGATACACCTTGAACTGTTCGTGCTGCTTGGTTTTCATAGGCTTGGTGAAGAGAATGGCATGGTCAAACATGTAAACTTGGATGTCGCCATCACGCTTGTTGAACGTGTCCTTCCCAAGCAACTGGCGGCCTTCGTCTTTAAGACGCAAATCCTAAAGGCCCGTCAACGAGGGTATCCAGTAAAAAGATTCAACTCACCACTTGTTCTCCAGGTCTGAACACCAACTGCTGCTCAAGCTGCATGAGATTAAAGCGGTTCTCCGTCTTGCCGCTCTCCTCATTGACTCTGCGCAGGAAATCACGGATAATAGTTATCACTTTTGGAAGCGCTGTCTTGTCCGGACTATCATCCGGAGTATGCTTGAGGACAGCTTCAAGCAGCAACGGGTACCTTGCCAGCCGAGTAGTAGGTTTCGTGAGATAGGCATTCAATTCAAGTTTTCGCGACTCGGGAAGCCGTTCAGTCGTCTGCACAGAACCACGTCAATCACTAATCCAACACGAAAACCTAGCAACACACCTCAACAAACTGCGCAAAAGAAAGATTCGCAGTCTTCTCCTTCTCAAACTCGTACTTGCCATACAGCTGGTGAGACCCATACTGCACAAACGGCCCAAAATGCGGGACAACGTCCAGCAGCACGTCGCCGATACGCTCCACGACCGCATACGACTTTTGCCGCTTGTTCAGCGCGTCGCGCAGGCGCGTGTTGACCGCGATGATGTCGTGCAAATTCCAGAAGACCTGCGTCAGGAAATCCGTCCTGCGCTCTGCGGGAATGGCGTCCGAGTCCTTGAGGCGCCCTATCCATGTCTGTGGGGTAAAGTGAGCGCGTCGGGAAATTTGGGATTACCGAGGACGCACATCACGAAGGTACTCCATATCCCGTACGAAATCACGCTCGGTGTAGATGACTTCGTTGATTGCCTCTTGTCGTTTCTTTTCGGCATCAGAGACGCTGTTGACGATTTCTTGAGGGACTGAATGGATCCAAAGTGTTCCAGGTTCCTGAACGAAAATAAGTATACCGAAGACGATGAAAGAAGCAAACTTGCAGCAACATCTCCCAAGCTCTCTCGGCTGATCTGTTTAGACAACCCCGGCTGAGGCTTCATGTTCAATCTCGACTGCTGCTCGAGCCGCCTCGGACACGCAATGCTATAACACAACTGATCTCGTGAACATGTTGGAGAATAACAATCTGTAAGAAGAGTAAAAACTCCAGATGGAAGTGGAACGTCGTCTGCGCCGACAGAGCCCTTTCTGGGTCTATTTAGTACCAGAGGCGACGTATCACCCTTTTCCTGTGCCCACAGAATCAATGCAAAGATTCATTCGAAAACGCAAAAATGCCTCACCTCTGCAGACGACTCTGCGCCAGCCTGGGACGGAAAATCACTCAAATCCACGCCTCCCTCTTTCCCATTCACATTCGCAAGCTCTCCGCTGACGAACGGACTCGGCAATTTCGTGCGAAACTGATACAGCTCACTCGCGCTATCCCGTAACCGGTGGTCATACGTCACATCATGAAAGAACTTTTGCGCGTCCAGCGCGCGTCCCAAGAGAAGCGCAAGGTTCCTGTCTGTGGTCTTGATAATATACGCGATCTTATCGACGGCCTCGCGGCCGTCAAAAGCGTCTTTGTACGTGAGCCCGTCCTTGACCTTGTCTGTGAGCGTAATACGCTCGCAGAAGGCCTCTGCGACGCGGGAGAGCAGCGCGGGGTATACGATGGGTGTTTTGCGGACGGGGCGGACGGAGGCGGGGGAGCTGCGGCCCTCGTGGTGGTGGACAGAGGGGACGAGAGGGCGAGAGACGCGGCGTTGGTCGGGGGCGGGTTTGGTGGGGGGGGCCGAGGACATGGAGTTGGATCGGTCCTGCGGGGTGCGCTCGCGCCGGGCGCCGGCGAGTCTTGCCATTGAGGCGACGGACTCGAGGGAGCGGCGGGAGGAGGTGGACGGGTGGCCGACGAGCGTGACGGACTGGTCGCCGGTGCTGCTGGCGATGGAGGAGCGGACGGAAGGTGCCTCCGTGTACGCTGGGTAGGCCTGTTTGGGGGTTTTTAGTGCAGGACTGTGGGATTGGTGGGGTACATACTGCTTCGCTTATTGGAGAATCAACTGCTGGGTGGAGTGTGTTCTGTTCTGCTCAGCACGAGTAAAGAGACGACTTACCGACATAGTCATTGCGTGCCCAGGGAAGCTCACTTTCCTCGTCTTGGTCACTGGGGGGCCCAGCACCGTTGTTGGACGCATAATCCAGGCCCAATCGCCCGTCGTTGTGATCGAGACTGACACCCAGACGAGGGGGGTCCGCGGTGCGGCCATTGAGAGAAGACAAGGGTCTGCTGGAGGGGCCAGCTGGGGGCTGATAGCTGTTCCAGATGTACTGGGGATCGTCTGTGGGAGGAGCGTGGTTGGAGACGAGGACTGATCTGACGCGCTGGGGGTATGAGTACTGCTGCTGGTAGGGCTGGAGGAACTGCTGTCTGTAGGGGGCGGTGTTGTAGTAGGTGTATGCGGGAGTGTCGTGGGGGCGCGGGAAGGGATAGGGCGGCTGGGCGTGCACGGACGGCTGGGCGTACACGGGCTGCTGGTGGTGCGATGCGCCTGGCCGCCCAAAGATGTCCTCGTACGCAGCGTGCCGTTTGTCGGGCGGCTGGCGGGGGCCGAGCGGGCGGTCCATGGCTGCAGGAGCAAAGCTTGTCACTTTCCGATCACAAATCTTTTATCATAAGCCCATTTCATTACAATCGTCTCAAATCCCTTTATTCGTGCTCCCAACACCACACCTGCGACTTCATTCCACGTTCAATCCTCCACTTTTGCTTCACGTCGTACACCCCCCGTCTGGCGCTGCTGAGCAACCCTTGCCTCGTGCTGATGACCTTGTAACCTAAACTATTCCAAAGTACTCCCCAGAGAGCACACGCCCAAGGCGGGAGTTGCATGAGCCAACTACCTGCAAGAAATTCACCCACACGAGGCGCATTTTCCACCTGAAATACCAGTGACCTCTTCATGTCATCTCAGATGACCAGCAGTTGCAGGCCAGCAATCATGCATTAATCATGATCTGGATGTATGTCGCGCCTCACAGCATCACGAGCATCCGACAGATCGCGTGTTCATCCAGAATTGCTTTGCACTTCGAGCGCGTCCCCGAGGTGAACGCCACCGCACTTCCTTAGGAGCCCTCTATCCAGATGATCATCCTGCTGCCTATGCAAGCTCATGATCATTGACCCTCCAACTGGATTTACAATTAGCTTAAACTGGTACTCGTCTAGAGTTCTTCCCGCAGCAGGACAGGGAGCAAAAGTTTTGTTGCGCCTAGCTGACTCTTAATTTTAGGCATATATAGATACGTCTCGTCTCCTCTTTTGTTTTTTTCTTTCGATGTGTAGATCATATGCAAAGCTTGATGTGATAACAATCCAAGCCGAGTTTGTGGCGGTCGTACAAATAACAGTTCCCACATGCACGAGTGGTTAAGTATCTGTTGCAGTCTTTTTTAGATCTTTTGAGTTTGAAGCGGTCGTTGCTGCGGGGCGGATCGTTTTCGGTGCGTTCCCCTTCCCTCCTCGCCACGAATACACGACATATCAATCAACGCCCTCACTCTCCCGCCTGCGCTCTTTCACCCTCCTCCCCGTCGCCGCGCTCTGCTCCTCGCGGCACTCGTAGTGGATGATCATGTAAGCAACCTGTAGATCGCGAGCGCGGTACTGCCAGCGTGTTTTCAGAGTGGGGGCGTGCAGCTTTTCCCATCTTCAGTCTCTCCTCTTTCCTTTTGAATTATTCAAACGCGAACACGAATTGATGTACCACTTCTCTGAAAACTGGGGCATTGCACCCATCATGCAGTCGTGTGTGCACTCCCTCCCTCCCCACTCCACCACCACCACCCGCACAGAATCAGCGCCACGGATATACACCCTCGGCCGCAAATGCTATGCCCACGCTTTGTACCTCATGCTCTCATCATGTGTTGTAGGCCGAGCATGTGGGCGCGTTTGGCTGGATGCATTGTAGGAGAGGGGAAGAGGGAGGTTTGGGTTTGGGTTTCGTTTGGGTTGATCATGATGAGGAGAGGAGGTGCAGAAGGAGAAGGAAAGGTGAGGAGGGGGAGGGGGAGGGGAGGGACATTTGTATACACTATTAACAAGTGTATATTGTGCAAACAGTGAAATCGTGCCATTTGTCAACAGCACGAACATACAAAACGCAAGCAACAACAACACAACATAGTGCTCGCGGTGTAGAGGTGATCTCAATGGCAATAACGATGGCAATGGTGATCACAACAGTGATCTTGGCAATGGTCTTCCGATAACAGTACTAATACATTATTCCTATTATAATGCATAAGTCCCCTTATAATCCCAAGTAAGCTAGCCTAGGGCTTTTTCCTGACGGATGTACCAAGTATTATCAAGGTTAGGATCTGGTAGTGCTCTTGTGACACCATCGACAGTCTTAAAAATCGTAGGGAGCGTTTTGAGGTTCTCCCCGTTTTTTCCTGGGTTCTTGAGAGCAGCAACCAGACTAGTTTGCCAGTCCGCCACATACGGACGCAGTTCAGCCCCCACATGTCGGAGTTTCTTCGCCCGACGGTTTTCCACCTGATTGATGAACATCTTTAGAATACGAAAAGGAAGCGAAATTAGAAATAGCTGACCACTTCACGAAGAATATTCTCTGTTTCTTGTTCCTCCTCCGTTAGGGCTGGTGGAGGGGGCGGGGGAGGGGGCGGGGGCAGAGATTTCAGTTTTTTTTTAAGTTCGGGGTCCACCTAGAGAGGTATTTAGTTAGCAAGTTTGGCAGCGTAGTAAGTATGATTTTGGGGAATAACGCCTACCACATGAATACCAAGCATGATGTAGGGATTAGTGACTCCAAGGTCGGCTGTCACATTAACAGGCTGGGCTGTCGCATTTCCAAGGTTGGCTGACACATTAACAGGCTGGGCTGTCGCATTTCCAAGGTTGGCTGTCACATTAACGGACGGCTGAACTTGATTTCCAACGTCGGCTTCCCCCGAGACAACCCCCAGAATCCCCGCAATGACTTCGGGATTCGATGGTTCAACCTCGACCGGAGTTTTCAACTTTTCTATAAGTTTAGCGTCGATCTAGAGAGGTATTGAGTTGTCAAGTTTGGCAGCGTAGTAAGTATGATTTTGGGAAATAATGCATACCACAGGAAGATGAAGTGAGGTGGACAGAGGAGCTGCTCCAAGGTCGGCTGTCGCGTTAACAGGCTGGGCTGTCGCATTTCCAAGGTTGGCTGTCACATTAACAGGCTGGGCTGTCGCATTTCCAAGGTTGGCTGTCACATTAACAGGCTGGGCTGTCGCATTTCCGAGGTCGGCTGTCACATTAACGGACGGCTGAACTTGATTCGCAAGGTTGGTTGTCACGTCGACAGGCTGAGCGAACGAGGAAACAGCGAGGCAGGTGAAGACGAGGAGGGTTTTGAATTGCATAGTGAGAAGATATCTGAATTCGCAACGGGAAATTCGAGATGGTGTGAAGGGAGAATCTTGTGGCCTTTTATATGGGACGAAAGGAATGGTAGGGCGGTAGTGCGGCGACGGCGGCGTTGACATACATGCATAACTTGAGAAAAGTAGGCCCGGGCGGAAGTGCGGCAACGGTGGTGGCGCCGCCCATACATGCATAATTGAATGCAACATCGGAGTGGCGTCTGTTTTGAAAACCGGCTCTTCGTCTACCATCTCCGTCCTCCGATTCCTAAGCAAGTGGTCTCAGTGTGGTAACTGTGGTTGTACGTCCACCTTAAGCTTGGCCTTCCTCTCTAGTGACTGTCATCACTTGCACATAGCCATCCTCCTTTGCCGAGATCCGCAATCTCGGGTCACACTATGTTTTATATGTTACAATGTCTTTCATGCTAACCTTTATCACCTGGAGAATGTGCAGGTCGCGCGACATGTAA
>JAGGAW010000131.1:0-16985 GCA_017657375.1 Termitomyces sp. T27 | reverse complement strand
ATTGGTTCTATGGTCGAAATTGTTGGGAAACGTTCCACTGAGCTGCGCGGCTTCGTGGAATGTCTCTCAACATAAAGTAAACCCGACCCACCTGGTTGGTGGATACCCCCTTCTGTCCCAGAATCGCTGGGGTCCGTAACCGCGCGCTAGTCATGTTTCTGCCCAACCCACATCAAATATATCAGATTTAGGCTCAAAGGCTTCATGTCAGGATATTACCTCTACCGGACAGTCGATCCGCCGCCATCTGGGTCGGTCGGGTTAAAGAACTTCATGTTGGGAGACATTCTACCAAGCCGCGCGTATAAATACAGTAGATCAATGAATTGGTCAAGGAAGGTAAGGAACTAGAAGACAAGTATTAGCTTGAACATTATGTAGCCGAGGCGAACATCATGCATTCAGGAAAGGTCGCAACAGGCTATCAACATCTCGAACAACGAAATCGTCCTTCCGTGCTAGAACATTACGCAGACTTGCATGAAGTTTAGGTGGAATATAACCATGCCAATCCTCTTTGTGATATTGCCGGTTCCATTCGATATATTCGAAGAAACTGACCCTTCGCACGTTTGGGAACCCAAAAGTGAGTTGGGAGGCTAGGTCGCGCTGAAGTTCGAGGTCGAAAAGCTGTTGACTCCTCTGAGCTGGCGATAATGGAATTACCAGCTCCAGGTATACTACTGACGCAGCAGGTGGCCACCTTGTCACTATCTCATGTATCAACTGAAATATACGCAATTAGTATCAATAGTATAGAATAGGATGTAACCTACAGATTTCAACGGGTTTGCCTCCTCGTCTTTCAGTGATCGGAGGTTTGGATGGTCACATTCGATATGCAGGGTCTGTACAGCAGGAAAATTCTCGCAAAATGACTCAACAAAATAAAATTCAATGGGAAACGAAAGTGAAGTGATAGCCGCCGAAGACTTCAAAATGTAGGCTAAATGGTCCGATATGGGTAGGTCTATAGGCATTCCTTCGGGGTGGATATTGTTTTGAAGAGAGGTGATTAGAAGACCACTCAAGTCGAGGGATGATATAGGTCGGTTCTTGACAAGGTATGAGAATGATGGTGGACCCATAAGTCTTCGAAGGTTCGGAAGACTTGATACAGGAAGTCGTGGTGAGATTACCTCGGGTTCAGTTAGGGCACGTTGGATCTCGAGGACGACAAGGGTTTGCAAATTGCCGACGGTATCCCACAGAGTCGTGGATAAGTTGACTGATGTAAGATGAAGCTCAACGAGGGCTGGTGTGTGCCGCAAAAGAGGGAAGACCAGACACCAATCGCTTGCCGAAAGGATTTTCAGATCTACGCAGTCAATTGCACGCGGGAAATCCGCGCCGAGTCTTCGCATGAATATATTGGGAGTACGCAGGGCATAGTCAAATTTAAGTGAAGTGAGTGATGCCATTCTTTTGGAAAAGATGATGTCGTGGACGAAATGAGCTTTGTTCGTCATAACCAGCGATTTCAAACCCTTTAAATCGCAAATGGCTTCAAGAAACTGTGTCTCGATGGGAATGTCCGACAGCGTTAATGTATGCAGATTCGGCATGTGTTGGAGAGCTCGACAATACCTCCGTAGGAACTTTGAAGGGGCAATTGCAGCGTATGTCCAACCGACAAAAAAACATACTTTTACGTGTCGAGCCATAGAGACAGCGTGCTCCTCTCCGTCATTGATGGACCCGCAGAACGAAGCTCCATTAATTGCGCTCTTCATGCTCTTGGTTCCTTTGTCGCCGTAGAAATGCAGCGACTCGAAGACGCGAGGAAGGGTGGATTCACGAAAGAATCGACAAACGTGGGCAAGATTCAATAGAATTTGTCTCCGGCCATTTTCTGTCCAGGCAGTAGAGTAGAAGACATAACTGAGGATCTCGAGGTAGATCTCGTTCGGAATGATGGAATAGTTATTCTTCTCTGTTGCGTGCGTGGGCGCTGCACAAAATCGTAGCATTTGAAAGATGCTAAGAATCTATGTAGAGCACCTTATCTTGGAAGATTCGGCTATAAGTCGGCTCAAGTTGGGATTTCTATCACATGACCTTCAATTCACGACGCGCGCGCGATGCAAGACGCGCATCCTGAGCTATCCTGGGAAAGGGGATCAAGATATACGGATTGAGCCTTGGAATATGTACTATCAATAGTCCTGATGAAATGTTTATGAAACGGGCCCCAGGGGCCACTAGCTAGTCTATACTTCGCAAACAATTGTTGACTTATGGGTTTGGGATTATAGCTGAAGGATCACTTCGCAACGTCAGGGGTAAGAAAAGGCTGTAAGAGGCCACATACGTCTTTAATGACGTAGTGACCATGTTTCAGATTCCAGCGAATGTGGCTATGAAACTCGAACGGAATATATCCGGTCCATTTCTCTCCATCGAGTTGGCGTGTCCAATCCAGGTATTCGAAGAACTGAACCCTGTGAACGTTCGGAAATGCTACGACAATTTGGCCGATGAGGTCGCATTGGAGTTCTAGGTCATAGAGATATTTTATTCGAATATCAAGCGGAATTACTTCCATTTTCAGCTTCAGTGACTTCACAGATGGAGCAGGGGGCCACTTGGTCGCCACTTCGTTAACAATCTGCAACATGATGATTCGTTTAGTTACCCTGCCAATGTACAATTATATCACAACTTACGGATTTCAGAAAACATAAACCATCATAATCATTGCGTCGATATAGATCGCGGGTGAAATTTGGGTGACCACTCATAATGGTTAAACTCTGGAGGTCAGGAAACTTCTCGAAAAAAGGTCCAATCGAGTAGAACTCGAGTGGGATTAAGAGGGATGTAAGGCCAGCGGAAAACTGTGTGGAGTACTCAGAGATTTCAGAGATTTGCGAAGACAATTGCGTGACTAGTTTCGTCTGGTCGGATTGAATACCATCTATCAGGTTGAGATACGATAATGATCGATTACCAATGATGGAAAAGAAGGACGGCGGAGCCATTAGATGTCGGAGATTTGGAAGAGAGGACGCAATGAGTTGATGAGTAGTACCCTGTCGCACTGTGACAAACATCATCTCTAGGGTCGTGAGAGCTCTCAAACAGCCAATAGTGTTCCATAGTTCGGTCGTCGACTCTACAAACCTCAACTTGAGCTCTACGAGGTCCGATGTCCGCGGTAATAAGGGCAGTACCTGGGCACATCTGGCTGCTGACAATCTCTGAAGGTCGGCAGCATTGACCACACGCGCGATAGTGCTATCCAGGCTTTCCTCACCAAAATTAGGGCTTTCTATTTTGGACCAATCAAGTCGCAATGAGGTGATAGGCGGTGTTTTATTTAGAAGACGTTCAGCGACATTTGGAGGAAAGTCGATATCGATCAACGCCAGAAACCGCAAGCCTCTCAACTTGCAAATGGTTTTAAGAAGGTGGGCGTCAATGAAGACATTTGACAATGATAATTCGTGCAAGTTCGGCATGCGAAGGAACGCTCTGCAGTACATCTGCATAAATGCAGCGTTAATCGCGGGGTTTGCAGCCTCACTATTCCAGTTGACGAGATTACACTCTTCGACGTATTGAGCCAACGAAGTGGCAGGTTCCTTTCCGCTATTAAGGGCTCTGCAAAAAGCGGCACTATTGACAGCGCTATGCAGTTTTGGGTCATCTTGATCGCCGTAAAAATGCAACGACTTGAATATCCGTGGAACAATGAAACCACGGAAGAGTACGCAGGAAAGAGCAAGGTTTGATAATGAACGCCTCCGATCGTCTTCGTCCCAGTCAATAGAGTAGTGTACGAAGTCAATAATCTGGAGATAAATTTCGTTCGGAAGTATTGGCAGCTTATTTCCATCTATTGCATATATGGGTGCTGGCACTGAAATGGAGACACATCAGGGACATTCTATATCCGACGGATGAGCCTTACTCGACCATCTCATCTTGATTTACCGGGAGCGTATTACCAATAGAATAGCAGATTGAAAGTGAAAAAACTTACAAAAGAGGTACAACCGATCTTGGACTCGGACGCGCTTCAGTGCTCATCTGTGCTCACACGAGAGAGCTGTAAAGAGCCTCGGTTCTCTTATCTCCTGCGTGCGAGCTGCTGAAATATCCGCTAGATATGGCAACATTTGCAAAGAATGCGTTCAACGCATCTATTTATTCCTCATTTCGGCCGACGTATCCCAAAAGGCTTTTTCGAGAGATATACGAATACCACAGTACCATGGGTTCAGGACTATGGAATGTTGCTGTGGACCTGGGCTGTGGAACCGGTAAGTTCTTCATTTTTCCTTTAGCTTGTATTGTAAGTACTCTGAACAAATACACTTCTGTGAACTGGGGAGGAGAAATCTTACGCTGACATATCTTCATGTACAGGGCAAGCAACAGCTCAATTGAAAGACAAGTTTTCAAGTGTGATTGGTATCGACCCTTCTCAGCCCATGATAGACGCCGCCCAAGAGAAACACCAAGATAAGGGCATCAATTTCCGTCGGGGCCTGTCAGAAGACCTCCGAAATATTGTACCAGATGATAGCGTAGATCTTCTTATATCAGGTAATCACTTTACTTTTCTTTTGACTTCTCTTTAGACGAGGCAGCACAGCTCAGGCAGGGCATTGGTTTAATTGGGAAAAAGTTTGGCCTGAGATCAGTCGTGTGTTGCGACGAAATGGCACAGCGGCTATTTGGGTATGGTCCAAGTCTTCCTACGCGAATCTTGCAACTCATTGGAAGATTTAGACTTACGGCGAAATGCGACTGCCACAATACCCGAGCACCACGCCTCTTATCACTGCTTATGCACAGGGGACAGATTCCTTCACCAGTCTCGGCCCCTATTTCGAGCGTCCCGGAAGAACGATCCTTGAAAACATGTTGACCGACGTTCCTGATCCTACACTCATGGAGAACGTTGTCAGAATTCGTGGTGGGCTACACCACTTTGAACGGCGGTATTACGCAGGTGACCTTTGCCTTTTCTTGTTCTCCATGTTATGTTCTCAACGTGATTTACGCCAGGTCCTCACTATCCCACCCATCTCCCACCTCCATCTCCGACGCAAGTCAAACCCATAGAATTACAATTGACAATGAGATGGAGGGATGTTCTTGGTTACTTTAGGACTTGGAGTTCGGTCCAGAACTTCCATGAGCGCTTCCCGGATGACTTGCAACGTGTCGATGAACGATTTCCGGAGGATAAGGCGAGTAATGAGACCTCTTCAAATAATGATGTCGATGTTTCGGGTGGTGATATAGCGGTTCGGTTCTGGAAGGACTTGAGAGAAGAGGCCAAGAAGTCGGGTGGCAAGTATGGTGTCGATGAACTCGTGTCGGTGGAGTGGCCAATTGCTCTATTGCGACGCCTCGAGCTTCTCCAGGCAGCATCGCAAGTGCCTGAGTCGACGTAGCGTACCTTCTTGCTTCATCATGTACTTTCTTCTTTTTTCTATCAATTACGCTTCTCTCTCTGCCCTCGCTTCAGCTTCAGCTACCCTCGCTTTCGCCTCCGCTGCCCTTGTGGTCGTTTTAACGGAACTAGCAGTTGTCGCTGCCAGTGCAACTGCCACGCTGCGCAGCTACTTTGTCAACGATGTCGTTCTGCTCCTTGTAGCTCTTGACGCGGTACATGGCTTCCTCGATCTAGATGTTGATGTATCTTCCTTCTGGGTATGAATGCAATCTAAAGTCTGCCTGAGTGGTCACATCATCTCACACTGTACGCGAGTATGATGTCGAAGGTGCCTTGGTCTTACGCCCTAAACATTTCCTGCACCTTATCGTTGCCGGTCCTAATTCCCAATACACCGATTTTTGAAAGAAAGTGCCAAGGGCAAAATTTCGACTGTATAATGCACACGATCACCGTGGAGAAACTTACGCATTGCCCGGGCCATATTGTGCCCGGTTCTGACATTCGGTTTAAAAGCGTCGGAGCTCAGTATTTGTCATGCGACTCGCGAAAGACCGTCCGCTTAACGAGGTAATCGAAATGGGGTAACTCACGCAGCACCCTGATAATATCAAGACATCTAACTGTGTTAGTTGGTTCATCATAAAACGATAACGAGGACTCGGAAGAGGGGACTGAAGCAGAATATCTTGTTTTTGGCTCTGGAGAGTATGATGACATCAACACAAGGGTCGTCTCGCGTCAAGGCAGATCAAATGGTCGCACTCATGCTCATACTGTGGACCTGCGATGATTCGACATACTCGTGCTCCACATCGTCTGTGACCTTATATCACTGTAACTCATCGACGATCAATGTGCTCAATCGACGGTGACGCATGTTAGAGTCTACATCATAGGTTGCATAGTGCGAAATTATTCTATCGGGCTAGTTGATTCATGGTTCAAGTTGCAAATTGCGCCGGAGGCCCTCACTCATGAGAACGTCTATGTATTTCGGAAACGCCGAATCCATGATTTGGAATGATGCTTACAAATATACTTTGGACTTATAAACCTGTTTCTTAGTACATAGGTCCCATTGTCGCTCCAAGACTCTACGACTTCATACGCTGAGATGTTTGTGTGGTCTGTACGATCTCATTATAACATTACTGCGTTCCTTCTAGGGTCTGATTGTGGTCGTCTTGCATCAATGACCTTACATTACTTGCACATCATTTTTCGGAAGCGTACATACGTCGGTACATAAAAGTGGAGATACCAAAAATTCAAAGTTCAGTATTCATCAGGGTAGCACCGGCGCAGGAGAGCCTCAAAAGCTTCCATTGCTAAAATATCACCTTCATCATCTTTGTCTGCGTGCTCATCGTCGGGCGGAAGACCAAGCCTTCGTCTGACCAACTCAAAATTCAGATCGTTCTTACAAGTCGGTAATGCCAGGTAATCGTTACCTCCTGGGAGATTGTCGATGACGTCCTCAAATACGCCATCACATCGAGACGACCTCTCCCATGCCATACTCATGGTAGCGTCGAGCGCATGCGCAATTTTTCCGCCCTTTCGAAGAAACCAGATGACACCTGCTCGTCTGCGGGAGATCTCCAGAATAGCCACCTCGGTCAACGATAATTTCGTCGTTTCGACTAGATGCGCAATTGCCAAGAAGATAGCTGTGTACCCGCGCCAAAACGTTCTGGTCACATAAGGATGGAGTTCATCAGGGACGCTGGGATTAAGATAATCTGGCTGTGCATGGACGCCAGTCCGGGGAAATTCAGGTACGTGGACGGTAGTCATGATACTCGCAAGAAGACTGGCCGCATCTGCGAGACAGGAATGAGATAAGTATATATATACTTGTAAGGTTGGACTACCTTGAACGCGATGGCGCATGCGCGGAGAGAACCATCCGTCTGTACACACACCACAGGTGCAGCCCCATTTTCGTTGCTTGATATAGTCCTCTAGGTTGTCGGGCATCCCCGGGAGGCGAGCCCAATTGTACTCGAGGGTAAGCTCGTCGGCTGGAAACCCTTCTCGCTTAATCTTGGCTATACGAAGCTTAACCAGCTGCGTGTCGAGCTGCCGTATTGTCTCTACGGCATGTTGATTATTGATCTGCAGAGCGACTCGTATCGGAGTGGCGCCTGATGCATCTGGTTGGTAGATCATATGTGGATATACAGTGTGATAGCCTTTGATCACATTCACAACTTCTGGGCCCTGAAAATTGCGAATATACCAGTGTATGGGCGTCTGGTACCAACAGGGAACGGGGATATGAGGTACAGTGCAAAGAACGAAGGCCATTGTCACTGTCAGACGATTCGAGTGGGAGAACGCGAACACGGATAATGTCTCACTTGATGTGCCAGATTCCACGTCATGACGTCATTCTCCATTGTTTCGTCTTCATTTCCTTCAGCTCTATGTACTTACTTTCTGACAAAAGCTGTATTCCATGGGGATTTGGTGGACAGAACGTGGGTTCTTCTCAATCCAGGAGTCACGGTAAACTTCGAATGTGAAGCTTCTCGGAGTCTGCCGAAATATTTCCATGACGCGTGGGTCACGTGTGTAAACGCGACATCTCTCCCGGCCCAATCTGATAGTAAGGCTCTGCCTTTTCGTCCAGGAGATTGAACCGGTCATGTCACCTGGAAAATGTAGCATCCCGCCCGGAATATATCAGAGGGATAATTGTGACAATATTGTATAATTGAATCATTCACAACACCTGATGACCCTATGTCGTGCGGTAAGTATTACTACATAAGTACTTAGTGTCAGGGAGGAAGAGCTAAAGGTTCTCGATGATGTATGTCGAGATGAGTGCTCCCAGGCCATGTCTAAGATACCTGCGAGCGCGTGTGCAACTTTTCCACCTTTGTTGAGGAAAAGACTGACTCCTCTTTTGTTGCGAGCGAGTTTGAGAACAGCCGTTTCAGTGCGGCACAGCGGTAGTTTAGTGCTCTCGAGTAATTCCGCGATTATTGAGACGATGATGGTATATCCGGTCCAGAACTCGAGAGTCACATACGGGTGGAGTTCAAGAGGGACATCAGGATAGAGATCCTCTGGATCTGGATGGACGCCAGTACGAGGAAATTCGGGTCGATGGATATCTATCATAGTAGTAACAACATGATCGGCTGCATCTAGAAGATTATAATGAACGGTTGTGTACATGTGAAGAGCATGACAGGCGTACGATAGATGCGGCAGTACATTCGAGGAGACATCCAACCTTCTTGACATGTACCACAAGTACAGCCCCACTTGCGTTGTTTGATATAATCTTCTAGATTGCCAGGCATCCCTTGGATGGGGCTCCCATTGAACTCAAGAGTGAGTTCGCCCACAGAATACCCGGTCTCCATGGAATTAGGAGAACGCGTTGCTTCCTGCTTTGGTGCGCGTTTGTGCAATGTACTAAAATTCGTTATAAAAGCATGTGCACGGTCAAGATCATCGTCCCAAAGACTGGCGTCAGGCGCGGCATGAGAAACTGAAATCATTGTCGAGCGATGCGAGATAATGGTACTTCAGCAGTCCACCAGAGCTTTTAAATGCGAACTTCGCAGGGCAGGTTCTAGTTTTTACCCATCTTCGGCTGAGTAGTTCCAGCGAAGTGCGCAGTTAAGTCGCGATAGTCCGCAGTCCGCATTAGGCAGCTGCCTTGTTAGCGAGGGGCACTCGATCGTCGGGCTGCGAAAAATTGCCTGGCAGAACGACGGTTCTCTTCAAGCGTCAAAATGCTCCACAAGAGATGTTCCGCATAAAGCTGCGAATAAGCAAGAGAAGTGAACCCGTATCTCGGAGTCGTGCGATTCTTTTTTGTAAATTTGAAAACGCCGTGTCGCGTCAATGTCATCGATCACGTGTATAGACGCGTCGGCGCGTCCAGTTTTATATGTCGTCCAGGCCAGTCTCTTGAATTTGAAGGCTGAAATTCAGACTCTCAGACCAAAGAGCAGCGAGGTTGCGGAAAACCGGCCAATGCCATTATTTTTCGACAGTACTACTTAGTGTTGTAATGAACAGACTCGATATAACATCTAACCGCCATAAGCTGAGCATGAAGCTTCTAAATATGAAGCAGCCTTCATGAATTAAGATTAGGAACGTAGTGGAGGACCAATATATGACATTATAAGTTACAGTGAGCAATCGTATCGTTCGCGGCGCACCACTTTAAAGATATATCGTTTTGTTGAGCGTCAGGCAAAAGAGAAACCAGAAGTTGTAAGTGTAAAGCCACAAAGGATAGGGAGATGATAAGAGGTGAAGGGTCGGAATAAATATGCCCAAAAAACCATCAACTCAGCATCAGTAATTAGAATCCACGTGCTCGATAGTGGCGCAGAAGCTGCTCGATATCCATAGGGCCCAACCCGTGACACAACGTCGCAGAGGAGCCATCTTTACCCCTCTGGCGTCCGTGAGAAACATCGGGAGAGACCCAACCTGTCTCTAACCAACTCGAAATTCAAATCATTTTTGCAGGCTGGTAAAGCATTGTACTCCTCGTTGTCGGCATTGATTTCTTCGAATTGACCATCACAACGAGATGACTGCTCCCAGGCCATGTCCATGGTGGCGTCAAGCGCATGCAGAAGGTTTCCGCCCTTCTCAAGGAAGAGATGAACACCTGCTTTTCTGTGAGCGAGCCTAAGGACAGCCGCCTCGGTAAATGGTAAGTCGGTGCCAATGAGTAGCGTCCCAATCATGTCGAAGACATTTGAATACCCAATCCAGAACTCGAGAGTAACGTGTGGATGAAGTTTGGAAGGGATGTCGGGATAGAGTTCGTCCGGCCTTGGATGGACACCATTTCGAGGAAACTCAGACTCGTGGAGATCCATCATGAGATCGGAAATGAATTCGGCCGCGTCTAAAAGATTACGGTGAGTAGTGGAATATTTATGACTATCAGAATAGACGTACCAGCGATGCGGAAACGCATTCTAGGAGACATCCAGCCCTCCATACACGCGCCACACGTGCAGCCCCACTTGCGTTGTTTGATGTAGTCATCGGAATTGTCTGGCGTACCCTCAACGCGATAGCGATCGGACTCAAACGCGAGTCCCTCTGCCGAGCATCCGTCTCTCTTAGTGTTACGGAGGCAATGTGGGGCCAGGACCTTCGTCTCGTTGGGATTCACGACACGACGCGTCGTTTCCTGTCCCAAAGCGCGTCTGTTTATCGCATCGAGTTCAAATATTGTGTCGGCAGCCTGTTGCTCATGGACCTGAATGGCGACGTCAAGAGGAGTGGCACCCAACGCATCAGGTTGGTAGATCATGTATGGATACGCAGCATGATAGCCTTTAATCGCGTCTACGACTTGCTGACCTTGGCCGTGACGGATGTACCAGTGGATAGGCGTCATCTGGCACCAGCAGAGAGTAGTAGTAGTAGTGTGAGGGGCAGCGCAGGGAGCTGTAGCCATTGCACGTCGCGATAGGTCGAAAGAACACGGTTGAAGTTTGTTGAACGACCAACGTGAGCTTTTCTGAGAACTTCGCGTGACATATTTTCAGACTTCAAAGTGAATTTACCTTTGATTATCTTCGAGGGTTTTCATTATCGATCGATGTAGGCCTCGGAAGCTTCATCGCTTTCCCGTCATACACTGATGGCGGATCCAACTTGTTCTGTCGCAACTTCACAAAAGCTGTACTTCGTTGGAAATACGCGTGCTTCTGGGGCGCATATGCAAGTAGCAGCGTCTGAGGATATGACTTGATCGTAGGTAATGAGGACAGCGGTATGTAACCAGAACCTTATACTTATGTACCAGCAAGTGGCCGATCAATTCTACACTGACTCGGATGCACCCGAGTGAAATTTGAGTAACTCAGTGACATGGAAAAAAGTTCCGACTTACGTTGGCATAGGTACACGCCGTATACAGCATGCAGCAGCCACTGGGAATCTTTCTCTGCAGCAAGCGACAGAGTTGAAAGAGTCGCGAAGAAGAGATCGCGGCTGAAAGCTTGAGAAAGAGGGAAGCAAGATTCTCCGGCTGTGTGCCTGAATCTCAGATCCAGAAACTCGTGAGTGGCGTCATAGATCACGTGTATAGACGCGTCCGCGTGAAGAGCAAGTTACCGGGGCTCTCAGGCTTTTATGCTCCTCCCCCAATCTTTATCATAGCATTCAGGTGTATGATAGTATTTTTAATTATGTCATACAGGTAACCATCTTTGTTAGACATCCCTTGTCCGGTGGTTACTACCTTGTGCTCATCACTGATCGCACTATACCCTTTCCAGTCTCTGATAGATTCTTACTCAATGATCGTCAGAAAGTCTTCGAAAGACTGGCATCAAGTCACAGTAGACTTATGGTAATTTTCTGATGATAGTCAATGTGACATATGGTTACCGAATATCACAGTTGTGCAAGTTCCGTAGGTCACATCGAGTTGTACAGCAACACAGAGTAATATGTATGCAGAGGAGTATCTATGCCAGCTGAAACTAGCTAGAGGTTTTCCGATACATGATCGAATGTTACCGAGTGGACAGACATGCGTTTCTTTGTGAGATTCATGTCATTTCTAAGAGCGCCGAAAATTGGAATCTTCTCCATGCGCGTTGGCAGCCCTACAGCGATTTGATCAACTGACCTACCTGGAACCAATTCAGCCAAAAACAGAACAGCCAGATAACGAGATGCTCACTGAAGGGCTAGTAGGACATCATGAGAATCGTCCTTATCCTTCTGTGGAGCGGCTGGTACCCGAGACAAATGGAAAACCTTATAACCTGAATGAAGACGCTGTGTGGGCCAATAAAGCCCGTAAAAATCCCAAGGTCCGGTGATAACGAAGGATATATTGCACTCAGCAGGTTCCTGCAAGAGGTAGCCAACTCGGGCTGATACTGCCTTTTCTCAAGCGTTCCAGGCCTGTCCAAGGGGGTTATCTAACACGGCCCAACCCTGGGAAGATTGTACCTGACGTCATGATGTCCTCAAGGTCTGTACTGGTCTGTCGGTCTGCTGATCAACCACCGCAAAAGATCAGAAAGTTCCAGGCAAATTGGAAATATAGTGGGTCCTTGAGCGCGGCGTGACCTTAGATCATGCAAAGGCGCCGTCAAGATCCGTGGAGACAATTGGCAGGATGTCGGCAGCGCAGGTGAGATGATACATTTACACCTTTGTACTGCAGGAAAGGGCCTGCCTAAACACGAGGCCAATCGGACATACACCGGCACGAAGACAAAGAAGAAGCTATGCAGTGAAGAAAGAAGTTTTGAAACAAAGAGTGAGAAAGGGCCGTGCTTAGTCATGTCATAGGATCACACGTGTTGTGTCATGTACTCGGCACAGCCACCACTTGCCGTTTGAACATTTTGACAACTTCGGAAGAGTAAATAAGAACTTCCGCTGGTTCATCTCCACGACCACTGCCAACAGTTGCCAGCACACACTCGAGATGTCTACTGCCACAGAATTGCGCCACATCACCTCGAATCCTGGTCTTGCCTCCACGCGGCTCTCACAACACCTGCGCGGCCACTCTCCTGCCCGCTCCCCGACTTCGATTTCGATTCCGTCATCTCCAACATCAGTGCACTCCTCTTCCAGTGCAATTTTTGAGCGTGATATTGAACCCCTATCGCCATCCTCGCCTATGAATCACCTAACATCACCCGCTAACGCCCACCGAATCCCCAGATCAAAGACAACGGAAACCATCGAGCATTCCGTACCGTCTGTGCTCGACTCTGCTGCAGCCATCCTTTCGTCTATACAGAACACAAACGACGTTGCAATCGTTGCACCAGCCCCTTATCCCACCTCCTTTGCAGGCAGTGGCTTCGCAAGTCCTATTGGCAGTTTTAGGAGCCGGAGCCCAAGTCCTACTATTGGGAATTTCTCATCTCAAGTTCAAGCAAGGAACAGTCTGCTGCTGACTATTCCTCAGCAGCAGCAGCAGCAACCACACCCGAATGTTAATGTCTCGTCACCACCTGCCGTGCGACCGTCGTCCATTCACACCTCCAAGGTTACACCGGCTCCTCCCGCGATCGTGACCCCGACATCCGCATATTTTTCTGTTGCAGATGATGGATCAGAGGTTGGATCCGTCACATCTCCCTCCGTTGATTCTTCAGAAGAGACAACAAGAACCGCGATTGAACCATCCGCTTCCGCTCCGTGGACACCTCCGCCCGTTCTGTCTTCTCTTCCCGCGCTTTCCACAGCTCCCTCGACATTTACACAGCCTAATTCACCCATCTCCGCCAGCCCGAGCATCGCAAGCAAGCGTCTATCTTTCATATCATACGCAGACCTCCTCACTTCTGCTCCGACATCGACAGTACCCCTTTCATCACTCACAACTGCGGCATCTGCGTCAGAACCACCACCTCACATCAGCGGCGTTACGTATCCGGCTACAGCGAGTGCTGCCACGAGCTTGCGTGGCTTCCCGATGTCGTCCGCCGGTTATGACGCGCCTGGATTTCACTCCGCTGGTTCGCACTCGGGGTCACCAAAACGCTCACGTGATGGTACAGCCCTATTGACACCTGGGCACCCAGCTACCTTGGATGACGCAGGTGGGGAGTGGGAACGCGAGGGGCTTGGCCGCGGGCTTGAGGAGAGACTTGATGTCCTTTACGGAACCGCTCACACATGATGTTTTCTCTTTTCCTTTTTCTCTTTCTGTTTGTCTCCTTTTGTCTTGATCTCCACCTAGAAAAATCATTCCCATAATGGATATCTGGTACTTCCCTCTCCTCTTATGATACGGTATACATATATGTTCCCCTCGCTCGGTTTTTCATTCGTGCTCTTACAAACACAACACCAAGACCCCTCTACATACATGTTTTATGACTCTTTTGTGCCTCTCGTTCATTGTTTTTACCGTGGTTGATGGCATTCTTATTCGTGTTTTTCGTTGATATTATTATTTGCATTAGGTTTACACAAACCTCCCCACACTACAGCTACGTATACTGATCACTGGATAATGGACTCCTTCGTTTCTGTTCTTCGACTACCCTCAGAGAGGACACGTATGCATAAGGATCGTGGTATGTGAGCCCAAATTGAGAGAGGACTATAAATCCTACTTACAAGGCCGTTGCATACTGGTTCTAAATCGCCTTCCAATGTTGAGTGGATCCAGCGAAAGTGAAAGGATACATCAAATCTTTTCGTAGAACGAGAACCGGACTTGCAATGCATCAAGTTCGAAAACGGGTTCTCTTTGTCTTGGTCCACCCTTTGAAATTCGGAAGCCGAGGGCAGTGTCGCGACCGCATCTACAAGTTACCGATGCGCGTCATCCATGCGATCGACTGGCCATTGACCATCGCAACGCTTTCAATCGCGTCTGAAGTGTCATCCAAAAACTTGCATGTGATATTACACGCGACTTGCTAACCAGAATTCGATTTCTGTGGCTCGTACAGATAGTCGATCACACAGACAAGGCCACTGTAATTGGTGGAAAAGTTTCGTCTTTTATAAGGTGGATTCCGACAGATTACGAAGGTGAAGGCCACCGACAAGTTCATAACGAACAGACGGACTAGTAGGTGATCGTGGGCGGATCCGATTTCGGTAGTTAGACAAAATAGCAATGAAAGATAGATAAATCAAAAGATAAGAGACTAAGATGTCAGGAAGATATGAAAGTGACAGTTTCCATGGTTGTGGCATGAACTGATGAACTTGTGATGGCTACCATGGGAATGAACTGGGACGAAACGCGTTAATATGGCGTCCAGACAGCTATATGTAACAATGATCATGGCGCTTCAAGCGACACCACAGACATAAGTAACAAGTTCAAATAGGGAACTCGACGCCGACAGTGACGGTATGGAGGGAAGTCCAACCGGTGGCATATTTCCATCGTCGAAAAGGAAGGAAAAGAAAACTAGTGTTGCTTTGGTCATTAGCTCCTAGATTTCTGGCTTCAAAGATGTCTGTCGTCCGGCCAACCTCATCGATATCGACATGTCTGATTAACTTTGACGACGGGGTGAATATCCTGGCAATCCGTCGCACAGGGCAAATTTGAAATGCCTGAAATTCATGTGTACGCTGGAGGATGCGATGGTCTTAGATAAAGATCAGAACGCTACGCGTACGAAGTCAACAAGAATCGCGAATCTATTTGTTAACTACTACTCACCCATATATGTCCTAATCTATCTCATCACCGTCGCCCTCGACGCGTACGTGGCCCTGGACGCGTATTATTCGACTTCGCTTGCCGACACTCTTCACACATATGTTCTTTCATGTCCTCCTTCACCTGATTCTCCAGATATGTTACGGCTTTTTCCAGTCCCATCTTCATAAAATCGACCCCGATCTGGAAAAAGTGGACGTAGAACCCAAACATCGCTATGGCTTTGAAGGCACTGTAGCAAAATCGAGTGGCAGGAATGGCTACTCTGAATCCGACCGAGGCCAAGATGAGACCCGTCACGAGATAACGAGATTTTTTGCTGTAATAGCTGATCAACAGAAGACATGCAAAAATCCCAGCCTGCTGGAGTGCAGAGAATCGACTGATGAATGGTATCTCAAGGGCTGATAGGTCCATTCTGGACGCACTCTGAGACTTTGATGGCACCGGCGGAAGGTCTGGACATTCCGGCATTCTAATGAACCGGCATTTCAAAAAGCTGCACTGTCATGTCCTCCGCTGCCAGTGCCTGCTTGAAACTCACTGCATACTTGTACGCTTTCCATTTATTTGGGCTCACGACTCATGATCTCTCCGATTCTGTAACCAATCTCGGTGGGTCGAATAGGCATGTCAATGTGTTCCGAGAAGTTGTCTGCACTTCTCGATCAAGTCAAGTATTCGTCGATTTCATTGGCAGGATGCGGCCATCATTGTGCCCATGGTCATTTTGGGAATACTTACTGGCTTACGCGACCTAGTATATCGACGTGAGCTCTCGGACACCACTCGAAGCCAGATCATGATCCCTTGCGCGCGATCTCATTTGTCCTCATCCTTCCTTGTCATCCTCACCGCATCTTCTTCCTCGAATTGACGGCTGCCACCTCACATGTCCGCCTTTTTGGTCTTGTCGTTATGTTCTATCGCGGTCCTTGCACTTATGGAAACATGCACACTACTCTGCCGCTGGTTTCTGCCCGTGGTACTAGGAGACCCAGTTGTCGACGGAATATCAGGAGGAGAGACTAGAAATAAGACTTGGACCTTGCTTGGATAATTAACGAAAGAACTGTTAATTGAAGCATAAATGATCGAGCTGTGAGAACTGTTGAGCAGGGGCCGGTTACGGAGGGAACAGAGTGAGGGAGTAGGCTTAGAATAGACTGCGAGAACGCGATGTAAACCTCAGTGGGGGTTAAACACTAATATATTGTATAAGTACCTGCGAGAACGCGATGTAACTACGGTACGTTAGTAAGTGCAGTGAGTAAATATAATTATGGGGACTTACACCTCAGTGGGGGTTAAACACTGAGGTGTGATGTACCGGATGCGAACGGAAAACATACTAAGCGACGGTAAGTAATCAATAGTCCGTACTATGCCCACATATCCTCAACA
>JAGGAW010000130.1:0-11149 GCA_017657375.1 Termitomyces sp. T27 | reverse complement strand
CACACCTTGCCCTTAGCCCAATCAATCTCTGGGTTATGCTCCTGGAGCCAGGTGAACCCAAGGATCATATCTTGCTTTCTCAGACTTGTGATGGCAAAGACTGTGCGCTCTGCATGGATACAATAGCAGAGCATCAGGTTGATAACACAGCAGATAGACCCAGCTTTGTTGTGTGTACTGTCAATGTTATACACAGGAATGGAGAGCATGAGAGGGCAGGTGGTGAGGCAGTGTTGCTCCATGTACATGGCATCAATGAACAGACCCATGGCACAGCTATTTATGAGCGCAGAGAAGCTATGGTTCTGCTGCGTGTTGGTCATCTTGATCTTCATGTTGAGGTGGAGTGAATTAGTGGAGGGCATGGAGGTGACAATATATTAATAGGGTAAGTGGCGTTTCCAGGCAGGGAGACACTGGTGCATTGTGGGAGGAGAGGGTGGTAGCTCAGCCAAGTCTGCGGCTGGTGGGGTGTTATGTATGTTGAGGAGAGTGCTTACAGTCTCAGGTTCTGAAGAAGGAGCATCAACAACAGGAGATGTATTTGCTGATTCTACAGACAAACATGCAAACTGATTAGCACCAAGTGGTGGAGGCATACAACTCATCTGCTGCTCAACTAAAAATCCTCCTCTACCTCAGGAAGGGGGGTAGTAGAATCCACTGCCTTTTCTAAGAATGGCTCTGTTCCCACTGCATCCAGCAAGGGGCTGCCAGAAGCATCCTTGGCTGCAAGCAGCTGGAAAAGAAGCTCTTCCTGCTCAAGTGGCAAAAGGTAGTGAATCTCTAGACCCAGGAGGCAGTAGCGTGCGAAGTGCCCTGGCTTTTTATAGTAACAACAGAGAAGCAGGGTCATGGAACATTGGCAAGAGGTGTCAATGTCCATGGGTATGCTGGCAGGTAGGGATTGAAAAGTGGTGGACATATGCATGGGAGCAAAGGGAGAGGGGCAAGATAGTGTGGTGGCAAAGGCAGGAGAGAGAGGAATGGTGTGCAGGGGTGTGCCGATGCATGAAGTTATGGTGGACAGCTGAGGGTGATGTAACTCACGCTTCAGTTTCATCAACTGCCACTGCTCTTGAGCCACCTTGAATCAGGACTCAATACTCTCATTGTCAGGCCTACCTTCTGCCAAGTTATCTATACCATCTACAAGCGTGGGCTGTAGACCATCACAGAAGGTAAGGCAAAGTCAAAAACCATCTGGATAGCCTGCCTGCTCAACCAGCACTCAGAACAAGTCGATATACTCGTCAAGCATGCACTTCCTCTGGCTATACTGGCCAGGATCACAGAGAGAAAGGGCCACTGTCTTTACCAGGTCTAGAAGAAAGAACTCGGCATGAAACTTAGCTTCACAAGCTGCCCAATCAGCAAAACTGTTAATGCCACTGGAATGTTAGAATATATGGAGCACATATGTCAACGCATGCCCTGCCTTCGTGTAGGACAAGACCCAGACAATCTTTAACATGTCCGAGGCAAAGGTGTTGCCAGCGAGTTGGATGTAGGTGACACAGAACTGAAGAAATCGTTCTCCTGTGGCCCAACTTCTGTCATATGCATCTAGAAGTACGGGGCACAGAATCTTGGCACATTTGATGGTAGGGGCAGCAAAGCATGTCAGAGGGGGGTCAGTTCCAGGAGGAGGGGATGTGGGAATGCTGGGTAAAGATGGGGTGAGGTGCTCTAAGAGTGCCTGGAGAGAGTGAGGGATGGTGTCTATGGTCTGATGAAGTCTGGCACATTTGTTCATGTGTAAGGTGAGGGAGGCTTGAGTGGCCTGTACTTGGGCTTTTAAAGTGAGCAGCTGGCTCGAGGCATTGTCCTGAGGGGTAGAGTCTGCAGGGGGATCAACAGGACGGGCTGGTTGGGTCATAGGGGCTAGGGGGACAGAAAAGACAGTTCAGTGGGGGAGAGACAGCTCTAGGGCAATAGGAGTTTAAAGCAAGCTGGAGAGGGGCTTCCAGGCCAAAATTAAAGACTTGTTCTGCTGTAAGGGCAACCTCTGGGGGGCTATGGCTCAGTCACACAGCTAGCAGAGGGAGATCCAAAGTATATTCAGTACTGTACAGTGTCTACAGGCATAGCTAATCACCTAGTAGAGGGAGACTCAAAGAGAACAAGTCTGGGAAACTTCCAATGCTAGGTGTGGATGCTTTTGGGGCCCTAGAAGCATGGGAAGAAACTGTATAGTACACATAAGCCACAGGAAAAACTGAAAGGGGAAAACTCCAAAAATGATAAGTCCAGTGATGGCAGTGATCTTTCTGTGATGGGAGTGATGGGACTTGAAGCTCTGCTCCCAGAAAAACCAGAGCAGCCTAGAGGGTGAGAGTGGGGCCAGTAAGTAGGGCTAAGTCAGGGGAACAAGACCAGGTGATAAAAAGAGGGAATAGAGACCATGCAAAGGGGAAAAATGGGGATCCCCTGACAACTGTGCAAGATCTGAATCCACAGGGTATGTGCCATTCTTTTTGAATTCTGGGTGCATTACTTTGTTACCATGCTCCATGGTATATTTACAATAAGTGTTCCCATGTTGCTCATGCAATATTACCTCAGGTTTAACAAGATATTGTGTGTGAGTAACATTGATTACTCTGTGTGTGTGCCTAGCAGCTATGAATTGGTTGCCAAGTCTCTCAACTGCAATGAGGAGTGCCTCTGGGGCCTGGTCAAGTGGGATAAGGTGTCACAGGGTTGGGTCATGACAAAGATGTCAGCACCCTTTGTGCTATTGAGGATTGAGTATCTAAATGAGAGGGACATCAACAATTTGCACACTATTCTTGGTGAGTTCAAGGATCCTGACATGCATGCATATAGTTATGAAATGGTGAAGAAATATAAGAGGTCCTACCTGCAGCTCAACAACTTATATGAGGAGGTTAGGAAACTCCAGGCAGAGGTGGAAAGATCTCATGTAGGCCATCCTGCAAGTCAAGGAGGTCCACAGTACAGTCAAGTTTATTAGCAACATTTGAGGGGTTGGGGTATCAGGGTATCCATCAATTCACTGCTCTACCATAGCCAAGCTGGTTCAGCACCTTCTACCCCTGGAATTGGTTCACTGTTTGGAAATTTAAATTTGGGGTGAGGCCTTGCAGACCTCAGAAGGGCATATGTAGCAGATTTGTGATGTGACTACAATTTGATGCCATAAGTCATGGACTTTCACTTATTTCACTTACATTACTTACACTCTTCATTCATACTTATGTTATCTGAAACATACTAGTTATTCATATATAAAGTTAGAGTGTTATTTAAATAACAATGGAGCTTAAAACTGTTCATTTGAGTCTCTCAACCTGAACTTGGTGTATTGATACTGGTGCCACCATCAACCTATCATTACATTTGGAGTCTTTTGACTTGTGTGCTGTTGCAATGTTCTTTCAAGAACTTGCTCATGATGTTCTGGCTTGGTCAGCTGCTAAACTGCATTGTTCTTGTTGGTTCATGCATAGAATTTCTTGACACATCAATGTTCCAGTTTACCCTAAGATGGTACATTAAGCAGACAAAATTATATGAATGCAAATGACATACAGGCTGTGTTGAATAAGAGTCAGTGGTACCAAACCAGCAGATGGTGTCAACATAGTCCCCAAGAGAGTGCAGCTTATATGTATGCATGTTGAAAGATCTCTTCTTCAGTGGTCCTTTATAAGTCATTGTGCCTTCCTCTGCTGAATTTGCAGTGCTTGATGGCTGAGTCTTCAATTTACAAGCTTTGTGACAGCCATGAGCTGCCTCTTCTTGCAGTAGCTCCCATGTGTTAAAGTATGGGCAAACATGATTGAAAACTTGTGAAGTAGACATCCTAATTCTGATGTGAGTTGTTGAAGGGTTGTGTCAGTATGAAGATGCAGTTTGGTAAGGGCATGTCATTCAGCCATCATGAATAACAAGTCAAGAATAAAGCTATTGTATGGCTCCTCCAGCAAACCTTCAAAAACTGGGATGGAGCACCAGTTGAAAGCATGAGGATTGAACAGAGGGAGGTACATGACAAACATACCTGAAGGAGATCTTCATAATTACATGCCATGAGCTTCTTCATGGAAGAAGCATTGTCTATGAACCATCAAATTGTAGAGCATCCAAATGTGGGAACCATCTAATAACTAATATCATGTCAAACAAGCTTCAACTTGCATAGAAAATTCCACTCACCATTGATTGAGATACTGAACACTTGTACCACCATTTGCCACCAGTATCCAAATAAGATGCATAAAATCATGCTTCCACACTCCAAGCTCAAATTCATGCATTAAGTCTGGTACTAGCATTTGAAAAATATTGAGGTCAAACTTATTCAGCTTGAAGAAGGCATTCTGGAGCAGGGTTAGACCATCATGAGTGAATGAAAAGACAGTAAACTATGACATACTAGTGTCAGCACCAATAACTCATCATCCAACAGCTGCCCCACAACAACTCCCTTGATTGCATTTGCCAATCAGTATATAGCATCATGCACAGTGTAAATCTTCTCCATAAATTGATTGCTAACCCTTTGTGCAAGTTTCTGCCATCTTGATATATCTAATTTAGTCTCCACCTCAGGAATCCTCTCCTTCCTAATAAGACATCAAGGGCAAGGGCATGTTTCCATATTGTGTATTGTTGCCAACAACACCCTAGTCAAATGTGTGCTCAGTTCATAACAGTGCCTATAATTTTGGAAAGGTGCTTACTTTTCAGAGTAGTCTGCAGAGTATGTGAAGATCCAAGGATAGAAGCATCAGGTGACTCCATCAGGACATTCCATGACAATGCCATGTTCATAAGCATACAAAAAGTCATTGTCCAGGATTAACCGCCAAACACTATGCATGAGGTTCTCAGTGGCAGTGAGTCAAGATAGCAGCCAAAGCCGCCTCACCTGCTAGGCCCTCAGAAAAAAAAAAACATGAAATGAGTCTGGCAACTATCTTGGGTGTCAGTGTTGAGCAATGAGTCAAGTGACTTTTTGATGACATACCTTATGGATGTATACAATATGGTGACATGCACCTAAGCATGGTTTTTCTCAAAGCCATTTTGTTTGATTTGGAAAGTATAGATATAATAGCCAGAGAGAGGTATTTCTAGGGGGCTTCTTGATCCTATACCACCATGTGCACCACTAATACTGGTTGCCACGACCATGCCTAACATGCCGGAATGCCATCACACCTCTAACAGAGGACACAGCCTAACATGCTTAATCATTACAGGGCCCTCCACACTGCATAACCACATGCCATTGCATCTATTGACTGTCTGGACAACATAAAACCACCTGAGGCAAGAGACTGACCCACCAAGAAGTAAAAACAAACTTTCATGGTACTTTCTCCTTTAGGAAACACAAGGGGTCCCACAGAACCCCCAAAACCTCCTCACAAACAGCTGAACAGATTCTGAAGGTCTCTTTTTGGAACCACATGCCATGACAATATGCAAGCATGACAAGCCTAAGAGAACCTTAGCACCACTCAGTACCAACAGCCTACACACAAGGCAAAACCACACCAACTTCTGAAGGCAAACAAAAAAACTGCCACCACTAGCCAAGAACTGTGAGAGGCCCAAAACCTGAGGGAGCAAAGCATACAATACTACTTCATACATAAGACCTATGTAAGAAGCCCATACAACCAAATGACACACATATGCTCCCATGTACCATAAAAATTGCCATGACAATCTATGCCTCTTCCTTGAACAAAAGTCTAAATTGCATGACAACATAAAACATGACCAAACATATGCCACCACTTCCCTGTCCCCCTCCACATCTACCCAGTACATTTCCCTTGAATACAACACTAGCTGACAAGCCAAAGGCAGCCAAAAAAGAGATAAATACCCAAGCTGGACAGTGACAAAGCATCACACCTAAACAACAAAACCAACATGGCAATAACACTGGCCTTGCGCAGGAATACAACCATCCAGACCATTGTCCTCCTTCCACCATCCTCGCCCCTCCCCCTTACACCCATGTCCCTCCCAGAGGATATTGAGGACACCCAATCCACCCTAAATAGCCCTACAAGCACCACTAGTACAGTCCTAGTCTTTGAGGCAGCCAGGGAGTGGGGAATTTCTCCAGGCAGCATTAGACATGATGTGCAGGAGTGGGTAGTTCAAAAAATCTTAGGGGGTGATGACAGCCACCCGGCAGTGGGATGCCTGAGAGAAGAAGATAAGATTTACATCTACCATAATGGTGAATACAACACCAGACTTGTAATCATGAAGCCTGTCAAGCCACATGACTCCCCCTCCAACTCCCAATGATTCTCCTTCTAGGCAATAGCCCTTGCCACAGATGAGCACCATATCCTACGAGTCCTAGTAGCATGGGTGATTGATGATAAAGAGCTGATGACCCTGTATGCACATGGCCTCCTAATCTGCCTGGCCAACCCCCCCTCACTCTGGGCCCTATCGATCTATATGAAGTACTTGGGCTGAGTGACTCTGAGGTGTGGGAGATTCAAAGACTCACATACAATAGAAACACTATCTAAAAACAAGCAGCCTCTATGGATATTATACTAGCACAATAGCCTCCACAAATTACTTACCAAAGTCCAAACCCTACACCCTGAACCCACACACATATAATCACCAACAAAATAAACCCATCCAGAACCCGTAAAAATCCCAAGCAGACCAGACCCAGGTCATGTAGTCTCTAAGACCTACATATCAATAAGAAACCTAGTTTTGGATCAATAAGCCAAACAGGACAAGTACACATGCTCAAAACGTGGGACAGACCTTGGACCAACATTGGCCACCTGCCTCTTAAGTACACCCAGCAGAACATAAGGCATCAGTACAAGGCCCCCTCCCCCCCATAACCACAGCATATGTCACAGGCCAAGGAGACTAAGAAGCACCTCCAGGAAACAAGCCCAGAGAAGCAGCATGGAGTCCGTAGCTATGATGCCAAGAGATGCAACACTGCAGCCTCATCTGACATGGAGGAATTCAAAGACAACAATTGAAGTACCATGCCCCTCACCATTCCTCCTCCAGATTTCTCGCAACTCTCCATCACACAACAGCAGGGCCAAGATGCTGAGGAAGACACGATGATGGTGAGCTCATCCCCCCCTCTCTCCCCACTCCCAGTGCAGGCCAGCGCATGCAAGGCTTCTCTGCACATGGCATTGACTTCAGCAAAGAGAGCAGACTCTGCCTGGATCATCAAACAAGTCTGCAAGGATGAACAAACTCAGAAACAAATTGACACCTGGCCCACATCAGCCAGGACCCCCCAGCTCCAAGCCCAGCCTGGCCAGCCGCTCACCAAAAACTCCACGCCGCCCTTCCAGCTCCTATCCCAGCTTCCACCCCTCCAACTACCACCCCAACTACCACCTATGACACATGCTCCCATGCCTGTTGGTGGTTTCCCCATGATTAATCTCTCCACCACCCTATGATACAATTCTACTGTGGACTAGGAGACTAAGTTCAAGGCATTCTCAGAACCTAAGTTGTGAGTTTGAGAATGGCAGGCAAGCAAGGAAGTGAACCTAGTAGCCACCCAGGAACGCCTCAGCGCACTTGTCCAAGAAATGACCGGCAAGAAGGCAAGACTATTGTCCTCTCAGCAGCAGAAAGAAATTGCACAGAAACAAAGAGCCAAGTGCCAGATGCCACCACACCACTTCTTTGTCCAAGACATTTCTGAGCATGTGCAAGACATCCTCATCAGAAACTGTGCCATTTCCACTCCTGAGATCTCTGCCTTCTTCCTACCATACACCTCCCCATTCCATGCTTCTTCCTCATAGCGAAGGGCTTTACCCTCAGTATCAAGGATGCCAAGACTATCCAGCAGGCTGAAACCAAGGCAATGTGAATCGTCTGGGAATTGCTTGCAGGCAGTGACACCTTCATTGCCCTCCTGAAAGGCAAGATAATAGGTGACACTATCACACAACACAACCTAACCCCCATGATCAACATTGCCTTATCCATTGAAGTCAAACTTGCCAAAGGAGAAGAGACCATCGATTGCTCAGGAAAATTCAAGGCCAAGAAGATAAAATGGAATATCTATTTCAAGCAACTGCCCCCCATCAGCTGGCTGAGCTTCTTTGTCTTCCTGCAATGCACATACACTTTAACTTTCATTGACATGGACTATAGGAGCATGACACCCATTAGTGAAGAACACTGCCTCCACTGTTTCAACTGCAAGGGCACAGACCACAATCCTCCACATTGCAAGTATGCAAAACTGAACAACTGGTTCAGAAATGCAAATGCGGAGGACCTGATTGAGGACACCATGGAGTTCACAACCTCCAATACAAAACAAATTGAGGGTGAGAAAAAGTGAAACTAGAACAGAGGGAACTACTACAACAGCAGGGAGGAACCAGAGCAGCAACAATAACTACCCCAGACATGACTGATGCTAACACCATAGCCACAATATAGCTTACCACAAACAGTAGAAATATCCAACTCTGTAGCACAAATAAAATAAATACATAAGTTTTTCCTGTGAATATGACCCCCCTCCCCCCTCCAAAAAACCCTGGTTTAATGTTGAGATGAATTTACTGGGCCTATAGGCAATAGATAATCTCAGCAGGACCACCTGACTGGACTAGGTAGTGCCCAGATAGCATTGTATTTATGAGGGTAGTGCTGTGCAGCATTCCTGCTTAAATCAGATGGTGTGAAAGCACCTCAGATATTATCCAAAAACCTATTCTGACAACATGAATATATATTATAACCTATGGATTGACACAAACAGCAACGGCTACAGCCCTTCTTGGGAAGGAGAGGATGACAGTTCAGCCATCGACTGCCCCTCCAATGACATCTCAAGAGGGATTGGAGATGGGTCCCAAATCCCTGGTGCACCCAGGGAAACACCTTCATGCCAGTGTCCCAAGCAGGGGAAAAGGAGAGAAGCAGAAGGACCCTCCTCAAATCTAAGAAGAGGTGAGCCTGCAAATGTCTCCAGGTCAACAGGATAGTTAGCCTCCACATAGCAAAAAAATGGAAGGTACAGGATAAAAAATCCTTCCAGAACACCTTCTTACAAAACCTAGATGTGGATGCCAGATCAAGAAAAGAGGGCCTACCATCATTTCTGCAAAGAATGTTCAAAGCGGCAAGGAAATACAAGATAGCCTTCTACCCTCTATGCCTAGAGCAAGACCTAAAAAAGGAGATGCCAGTGTGGTTCCACCTGGGCCTAACAAATGTGAAGAACATGAGGTTTAACTCTGAGGTAGCAAGGTGCCAGAGAGAGGTCCATAATGTGATGACAGTAAGAGATATGCTGGACCTAGCAAGGTTGGGGGACCCCCAAGAAAACCCACACCACAAGCCAAGATGCAACTGCGCATGCGGACAGTGCAAAGAAACAAGGAGGAAAGGATGCCTGAACCTCCACAAATGCAGCAAAAGTGCAAGGGACTTCTTGGGCAAGCTGGGCAAAGGTGGAACTCTGAAACCCCCACTGACAGGCAAGCAGCAACCAAGGAAGAAAAGAAACTAAGAAAGGGGGAAAGTACATACATTTTCAACCCAGAAATTGCAACAAAAGATTCCCTCAAAGAAGGATTCAGAATTTTTGTTAGTCTAAAAGAGAAAAGATCAACAGATGATGTGGACTACTTATGAAACTACACCGGCCCCCACTGTGGATAGCAACAGTATACACTGATGGATCATGCATACAGAATGGTAGTGTAGAAGCCACTGCAGGAGCAGGAGTATGGTTTGCAGATAACAATGCATGGAACCTAGCCTTATGCCTTCCATAAGAAGTAACACAATCAAATAACATGGGAGAGGTGCTTGCAATGCTACTCATGATGCAGGAAATACCTTTGGAACTCTTCATACACATAAAAAGTGACTCCTTGCTTGTAATAGAAAGTATAACTAAGTTTCTACAGAAGAGGGAAGATGATGGGTGGATAGGGACAGCAAATAAAGATGTCATGAAAGTGCTAGTTGCCCACCTGAGGCAAAGAAAAGGCATCACTATAATAGAGAAGGTGAAAGGTCATGTAGGGATTAAAGAAAACGAGGAAGCAGATGCCCTGGCAAATGAAGGGGCCAAAAAAGAGACTATTGACCAATGGAACCTGGAAATTCCAAGGGGATATGAGCTCCCAGGGGCTAAACTAGCCACAATAGCACAGTCAACAATATACAAGGAAATCATTGAAGAACTGGGAACACCCAGGAAAAAAGAGATAATAGCACACCTAGACATGACAAGATGAGCCATAAAAGATTACAACAACAAAGCACCAATGGACAACCAAATTTAGCTATTGCTGAAGGACAAAACCCTCTCAAAAGAGGCTTGGGCCTTCCTTTGAAAGGCAATGCACAACATGTACAAGGTAGGAGCATACTGAGAAAATATCCCAAATTTTGAACAGAGGGCGAGATGTCCATGCTGCAAAACCACAGAATCACTAGAACACATTCTCACTGAGTGCACGGCCTCAGGCCAAGATACAGTATGGAGGACAGTGGAACTTCTCCACTAAAAATGAAGAATTACCTTTGAAAAGCCATCCCTTGGTGAACTACTCAGGTGCACCATCATAGAACATCCCCCTAAGATGGAGAAGGATAAAGCAGGAGCATGCAGGTTCTTGACCATAATAGTCTTGGAAGCAGCATACACCATTTGGAAGTTGCACTGTGAGTGGAGAATATCAAAGGGAGCTGACCCAGACTAATTTCCTGGAAAAGAAGAAATAAAAAACAAACTGAGGGCAGCTATCACTTGCAGAATCAAACTAGACTGCCTGGCCACAGATGATAAATGGTTTGGCAAGAAGGCTATAAATGCCAGGATAGTCAAGAAAACATGGAAAACCTTCCTGCCAAAAGACTCAACCCCTCTCAAGTCCTGGAGAACAGCAACCAAGGTTTTAGTGGGTATTGGATAAAGCACTCACAAGGGCCCCAAGTCCCACACATTGTGCATAAAAGCATTTCCTTTCGGAGTGGCTCCTGACTTGACAAAATAAATGATTTTTGAGGTGGACAAACCCGCATACCCTAGGGTGCAGAGATTGACTTTGTGAATTGTCTACATACTTACAGTGGTACTACTAAAAAAAAAAAAAAAAAAAAAGAG
>JAGGAW010000128.1:0-11481 GCA_017657375.1 Termitomyces sp. T27 | reverse complement strand
AGGATCCTACCACCTCGAGCTCTGTGTCTTCCCAGATTTTCCGCCAGGTGCTTGGGAAAAACTTTCTTGCCAAACTTAGAGCTTCGTATCCAGCATAGCTCTATCTGTTAGCGTTTTCTCCTACCTCTGCGTAATTTCTTCCTTGCTGTGGGGATGGTCCTCCCTACTGATCAATCTCCCATCTGATCCTTCATATGTGAGGCCCGGCGTGTTTTTTGTTGTCGTCGCCTTTAGGGGACCACGGCTTTCCTGTCCTCGACTCCCAGCTTTCAGATTGTCCTGGTCTGCTGCATGGGGTGAGAAAGTGGTCTATTGATCCAGCTTTCCCATTGTGTTCACAGATCGCTCGGTCTCTTAGTTCGGGGGACATCGTCTGTCTATCCAAATAGGAGCCTATCTTGTACGTATCACGCAGAATTAAACACAAGCGGGACTTACTTCTGTTGTGAAGTCCCGATGTCTGTGACTCCTCTCCAGATCCTAGCCCCAATTGGAGTCTTCTTGCATACATAGGGCTCGCACGTCCGATATCACCTTTTGGATATTTTCCTCCATTTTTCGTTGATCAGGTCAGCCCTTATTGTCATGTGGGCTAACGCTTGTGGTGTCACTGAAAGAGTTTAGCACTTGATAGGTGGAGTTCCGGTGGAATCGGGGGAAGGACCGGCACCCTTTCATTCTCCAGGGCTCTAGTCGCGGATCGCTGACTACCCCCGTCGTGATGGTGACGGAACACATCGATTATGTAGCTGGGATAGCTTGGACGCGCAAAATTGTTAGGTACTGTCAAGACATACGTACTGAGTGAGTCGACAAAAGGGTAATGGATTGACAATGCTTCCTGACTACGGCATTCACTTTTCCCCCTGAAGGTATTGCCTTTGGGCTAGTCTTTTCTGACAACGAGCAGCGCTGATATCATAGGGACCGTCTAGAATTACTTCACCTCAGAGGTTTCAAGTTCTAGGTGAGAAACTGAACAGATGGTTTATTACCAGGTAAGTGTTGTATTCCTGCGCCCATCATGAACTTGATCGCCTCCATATATCGAGCAGGCAGGAATCGGCACTTACACGTCACCTCAAATAGCCACACGTCGAAGGTAGGCATACTCCATGGTTAGTAACAAACTCTATAGATTGATGGCACCCTAGATACTCGATGAAGCCGTTGCTTGGGACATATCTGCACACATTATGGGTGAGAGTAACTTCCTTCCGTGCTTCTCTTGTTGACATTGGCGGTTTTTCCAGATGGCCAGATGGATACGAATTCCTCATACAGAATTCTAGTTCTTCCTGTACATATATTAATTTCCTCTGTCTCTATCCAGATCAGGTAGGCGATCGTATCTGCATTTTTGGTTTTTCTCGAGGCGCTTACACTCCCAGAAGTCTGGCTGGGATGATCCATAAGGCATGCCTTCATCAACGATACCGTGAAGCTTTGCTCAGCCTCGCCCGTAGGTTGGCCTACTTCCGGCCTCCAATCTCCAGCAAGTTCCCTCTGCCTATAATATGTACAGTCGAACTGACGACATCGGGTGGGCCCAATCCAATACATTTAAGAAGGCAATCTCGATCGACGTTCCTATTGAGTTCATTGGTGTTTGGTCGCCTCGCCCAAATCTTGCTTTGACGGTATTGCTGATCCTGCACATAGGGATACCGTCAGTTCAGTCGGCGTCATTCCAAAACGTCTGCCGTTCACTATGTCGGAGACGATCGTTCGTACATTTAGACACGCCATCGCGCTCGATGAGCGTCGTGTGAAGTTCAAGGTAAATCTGTGGAATCGGCCTAGTGCAAAAGCATCAACACTTGGTGTCGAGGGACAGAAGCCCGAAGTTACACCTGCCCCAGCATATATGTAGCTGCTACCGAAACTGCAGGAGAACAGATCCTGACTGACCGGGATGAGCATTTGTTGCAAGTTCGGAGATATGGAGAAATCTCAGATTGTCCCACTGATATCGAGGAAGTACGATTTATCTTTCAATCCACTAGTGAGAACAAACTTATGCCGGACTTTTCTCAGGTGTGGTTTGCGGGGGCTCATTGCGGTAAGTCTAATTCTCCAAAACACCGGCTATACTACATAAGTACGACAGACGTCGGCGGAGGTTCAGTTGCGAACGGTACTCCTCACACTCTCGCACGTATTCCTCTCCGGTTGATCCGTGAATGCTTCAAAGTCGAATCGGGCATCATCTTTGTCTCCGAGGACCTTCGCAGAGTTGACCCTGCATCCCTCTATCCCTGCGTGCAGAAACGTCCTCCCTCGCTTGCTGTCGGTAGTGCGCAAATCCAGTACATCCCGTCCGCCACCCAGCAGAAGCTCCAGAAATGCTCAGGAATGAACGCTCTTGCAGAGATAACTAAGACCGAGGAGGAACACAAGCTGCTCGACGCCTTGTCCCCAATCTATGATCAGCTCAGTTTGGTTCCGACCGTGGTGGATCCTCGAACTTCTCCCCATCAAACAACGCTTTCAGAAGGATGATTTTCGACTTCTGAATCCTTGAATATCCATGGGGCAACACTGCCGACTGAGAACAGGGAAGTAATGGCGACTGGCAGAGTCTTCTGGAAGCGGACTGTCGTCGACCAAATGATAAACGACGCTGATGTCCATACGACATCCCAACCGATGGATGACTGTGCTGGGTGATGTTCGTGAAGGATGTTCCATGCGCTCGTTGCGAAGGCACCCCAAGTCTGCAAGGATAAGATATCTCCATCATCGGGAGAGATGCTATCGAAAGCATGTAGGCTGGCGCGAACATGCAGGATCAAAGAAAGAAGCGAAAGTAGCATAGTCAACGTGCCTAGGGGAATCTTCGGCAGTGGGCCAGAGATCGAAGGGGCGATAAGGGGTATGAAGACGAGACTGTGCATGGCCAAAAGATTAGACAGAAATCTTCCATTTTGCACGGTTGTGTATGGCGAGTATGCTACAGTTCCCAGCGATAGCAAAACGGGGACATATAGCGATGCTGATGCAAAGACGACACGTGTTTCTTTGGATTTTTGAATCTTTGAATTCGGCGTGGTGGACGTTGAAAGGATCAGGGTCAGGTAGAAAAGATTGGAGGCTACCGAAATGGCAACCAGTTGGCCCAAAAGCATATAAGCCCAGATATGCTTTACACCATGTGCTCGACCTGGAGTCGTTCTTGAGCAGTACTCAAAGAATGAAAGATTTCAAACTCACCCTTAATGGCTAGAAAAACCGACCATGCTCCAACGGTATATAGGCACAACTGCTGACTCCACCACCAGTTGAATGGCCCAAAGCAGACGGCGGCCCAAGCTTGCTCGAAAAGTGAAGTACCCATGAGCCACAAAGTAAGTCTAGTCATTATTGAAAGGCTGAGTGTCTCTTGTTCGAGACTAGCTTCATATGAGCGAAAGCTCCACTAGTGGATGCGAATAAGGTCGCGATGATCAAAGAGAATTTCTTCCTTACAAATAGGAAGCTAAACATATCTATGAAGAGTGTGATAATATTAGGTTTTAATGTGGAATAGCTATACAGTGAAAAGAACTCACGTCGCCAGGTGTGTGCAAGTGACCCGATGGTGAGCAATTTGAACATCCATCTAGTCTTTCTTCGATCATGATGTGACGGTAAGTTGTACAGGTCGCTTAGAATCAGCACGAAGAGCGCGATTATTATCGCAAAATATGAAGTGAATATCGCTAGAGCTACGATCTCCTCGCGGCTCAATATCATGTTGGTTCCCTTGCCGAAGCGCTGCACCGTGGTGAAGCCGACAACTAAGCTTATCTAATAATAGCACGTGGATACACGATCACAACGCGTCCCCGTGGAATCTGGAGCTCTTGGTTTTCATCACGTTGGCCAACAGTTGACTCACTATTCACTAACTTTAAGGCGAGCTCGAGACTACTTTGAAGTAAACAGTGTATGTACATCCAGGTCGTCTGTCAATATCTGTTGCTCTTCCTATTTTGATACAGGGTTGGAATGTATGTCTACCAAGGAACGACTGAGATGTTTTTCCTTAAAAATAGTGGGCGGTCATATCCCGTGCGATGTTGTTTCATTCAGTACGTATTCGGATTCCTGCCTCAAATATTGACTCGTGTAGCGCTGATCTTAGGTGAACAACTACAGGCACAATTGGCTAAGCACACAGCCTACCTTGAGTTTGCCTACTAGGAATCTGCCTTGGACCTTTTCATAGCTCTCGATATGATCATGTTTCACCGATGACATACTACCGCCTTGCACTGCCATACTACTAACCAGCTAGCCAAACAAATTATGCTACAAAGGATAAGTCCAAGTTTGAGGCATCCTATGACTTGTACTATATGCGTATCATGGTATCGTATCTCCTCATTTTACAGCACCCAAAAGCGCTGTAGCGGTGAGATTTTACCGTGTCAGCCGGCGCTCTTCCTTGGTATTTTGTCTTCGAAGGTCCAGTAACAGAATCATGATGTCATCGAGACGTTGCCCGATGCAGCAGCAATGCATTGTTAGCTGATAGCACGTGAGCGTTGCTTTACCTTGACACCGAAGTCGGAAGCTATAGGTAGGTAGGTAGGTAGAATTAGGCTTCCATTTGATAGCGTTCGTTACACGTGATATAGACTCGGATCGACTACAGGCTTAGTACAGGATCGAAATGTCATTCTCGTGTCTCGATTTTTTCGAACTACTCCTTGTCATGCATCGAGTGTTGGACCCAGTGAGAGTCTGATTTTGGTCTGATTATCAAACTGCCAGTGGTAAAATGTATGATCATTGGATCACTTTCTTGTCCAAGCAGCCGTCCAACGGTCCAATTTGCATCAAACCCATCATTTCAGCTCCAATGGACGACAAGGGGCAGGATTTTCTGCAACTACCGATTCATCTTTCTTCTCTCCACCGTCTACACGACACCAGCAATGGCCTCACCGCCCCGTCAGGTAGTGATTGACGACACCGACAACCAGATTCGCTACTTCGGTTCAGGCTGGTTTCAAGATCAAGGCAGTCAGGATAAGGTCGGAAATTTTGGACCTACATACGAGAAAACTTCTCATGGTACGAACGGGAACGACAGTATCTCATTTTCGTTTACGGGTAGGTAAGCACAAACGTCCCTAGGCTCCTGCTGATCAATGCTCTAGGTTCCTCAGTAACCATTTGGGGCACGACGGCCCTCAAACTTGAAAGAGTTGGTAACGGTACTGGCTTTGATCCAAGCTGGGAGTGCTTCATCGACCAGATAAGCATTGGAGCAACTAAGCCTTTCCAGTTTCCTGAAAACAATTGGGTGTTGTGTGAACAGGATACTATCATCGATGGCTCTCACATAATTACGATCAATGTTACAAGCACGGGGAATACATTTTGGTTTGACTACCTCACTTACACTCCTTCACCAGCAGTCTCGTACGACACAGCCGTCCTTCTTGTCCAAAACACCGATTCAGCTATACTCTATGGTACTGGGTGGGGAGCACTGGGTAACACCGCTAACATGTCAACGAAAGTGGGCTCAGAAGTGAAATTCAATTTCGTAGGTCAGTCAGCGTTTCTGTGTTCATCAAGAGTATTGATTTCCCACCATACAGGGACCAGCCTCACCTGGGTTGGTTTTATTCCCACTGAACTTCCTCACAACGCATCTTTAGGGTCCTACTCCATCGACAGCGGGGCTTCAGTGAACTTCAAACTCAATGGTCTTTCTCCAACTGGCACCACCACCATTTACAACCAAGCATTCTTCACAGCACCGAACCTCGACGCTGGACCCCATACAATCCTCGTCACCTACGAAGGAGGCAATGGACCTTCCACTCCACTCACCCTTGATTACCTTCTTATTACCAACACCTCGTTACCTATGACTGCGGGTGCAACTGTTGCGTCTTCAGCTTCCGTCACATCTGGTTCCCCTGGAGTCTCGTCTATTCCTATTCCATCTCCGACAGCTCATACAAGCACTCCTGTAGGTCCTATAGTAGGCGGAATCGTCGGTGGTCTTGCTGCAATTGCTATTTTTCTGTTTGCCTTCTGGTGGTGGCGTCGGCGTCGCGCGACACATATAGAGTCTGGCAGAGGAATCCTTGGCACGGGAAATGGTCTATCGCATTTGCGAACCGGACCACCCCAAATGACCACGTACCCAAGTACACCCCTCATACAGCCCTCGCACGCTGAACATATCATCTCATCCTATTCCTTTGCTGACGAAGGTCGGCCCTCGGCCATCCATAGCCGACACGACGTGTCATATGTGGCATCAAGTTCCATGTCAACGAATAACGACCAGGACAACAGCTCCCCCAATGTCAACCGAAGTTTATCCGATACCCCAACACATAATCGTGCTAGCAGCATTGACACTTCGGATGCAAGTGGGTACGCAGTGGAAACCATCGAGCAGACACACGCAGTACGCAAAAGTCGTTATACGACACCTGGACCAATTATCCAATCTGTAGTACACCAAGACAGTGGTTTATGACTACATCCGCCACGGCTCAATGCAAAAATAGAAGACGTCCCTCCCACATACACCGCGACCTGAAAATCAAAATTGTATCACTTATTGAATCCAGGACTCATCTCGCTTTCCAGCGCTTCCCTTGCCCATAATCAGCCCATAATCGTCATTATTGTCTAACGCCAACTTCGCTACATATTTTCCGAAAAAGATAGCTGACCCCAGCTAATTGGTAGAAACGGTTCCTTCCGTTCGCGGAGTCAGTTTGTGGGTCTGAGACTACCCCACTAAACTCGATGCGAAGCAGCATGAGTGTGGGAGAACGAGGCACGACACTAGTACATCTTGCATCTGAGGTCGTCTCAATACTTATTGTCTATGACTGCATAAGGAGGTGCAGATGGGGACGTAAGCGACTGTGTCCATTCATGAGAATATGACTCGAGTATTCTTGTATGTAGCATTATGAGCGCAGCATCTTCATTTGACTGGCCTGATTGTCGAGTCACACGATGGTTTTGGGGCCTTTCAATTTCTTAGAGAACTTCCGGAATTTGTCAGGTGTTCATCGCGGTTCCAACTTTACGGTTCTACTCACCTTGAACAGTGAACTTGAGACAGTCATAGAGGCCAAGTCCTCTGCTTGTCTTCTGCGGCAGTATCCGATCGGACGAGAAAGCTGAACAATGGTTTCAGTCTGGTGGACAGTCAGAAATGTGGAGAAGTTAGATGAAGTTGCTTTGTGGGACGTCACATGTATCGCGGTGAGGTGTGCATGAGGCGCACACGACACATCAATCTCAAACTTGTCTCAAACACATCTTTACATCTGGATTCAGATCTCGGGCTTTTCCTATCACCAAAATGGTTCGAACCTCTTGAGCTCATGACCTTGCATTGATCTGGACTTCGTTTAAGTAACGAATTATTGATTTAGATGCGCGGTTGTATCATTTGATCTATTGAATGGTCCATGCCACCATATCAAAGTCCAAGGAATACGCCATGTCATCTCATCGAAAGTTGTTTTTACCTGCACGTTCCCTCTTTCAGCATGCGGAAATTCGTTGGCTGAATAGACTTCTGGTGGAGTGTCAGTGTTCGTTCATGTGCCCAGTGACTGACGCCTCTCAGTTTGTAGCTCATGATCTTCCTTGAAGGCATACCTTATCCGGTCGTTTCGGACTGTCTTTGTGAACGTTTGAACTTTCCCGCAGATTTTGAATGGTTTTGGCAGTACGTAATGTCAAGAAAGGCGTCGATATCCCTGAGTGCCGGGCCCGATGTTTTTCAATCCGGACTGCTTTCTGACGGACTCATGTCACTCCGACCCCTATTATCTCTGATCAGCCACATGAATCTTTCATTTCTGAAAAGCCTGATAGTGACTTCTGCTTCTTCCGTAATACCTTGACTAAATCGTCTCGAGAATCTGGGTTACGCAGCTACTCCATTGGAGATCAGCCTTTCATTGACATGTTTTCAGATCTTCGAATTTCCACATGTCATGTATACGTTATGTATTCCTTTGGGCCTCTAGCTTCAGAATCAATCTAGAACGTGTCCGAGTCTTGAAAATCTGGATCTGGTTCTCTCTGAGTAAGGAACGACTTTGGATCATGAAGCAGTACATACTAGTATGTTTGAGCAGGAGAATCCCATGAGCATATTGATGCATTGACCTGGATGCATACACGGCACTACATGACACTTGTTCTTTGATTTATGTGCATATCCGATGGACGGACATTGTCCGGAGATTTGCAATCGAATCGATGCCGTGTGCATACCCCTTACGGTAATTCAAAACTTTTCCGCGAAAGTGCATAGGTCAGACAGATACTAGAACAATGTCCATTATCCACTCACGTCACGATACATCCCAACGCCTCATGGCCTTTTTTGCATCCAATAAAATGACGATGTTCTGGACTTCAAAAGTACGATTACATACTGCCTCCAGAATGACGTCCACATTCATATATCCTCGGGAGCTGATTAACACCATAATCTGGGAACTTGCAGATGATCGACATGCACTATATGCCTGCGCATTGGTTTCTTCCGCTTTTCGAGAAATCTCTCAAAGATGCATCTTTCACGAGATTACGATCTCCCTTGATGCTACACCGGATTACCTCCGCGCTGAGCTCCTTTCAGATATACTTCTGAATAATTCATCCCTAGCACCTTCCGTACGGTCACTCATTCTGCGCCTCGGGAGCTCGCAGTTAGCCCTGAGAAAATTGGCATTACTGGACAGTTTTCCCAACGTCATGAAACTCAAACTCACTTCGCTAACTGAGTATGTTGACTGGGTGGATATGCCAGAGGAGCTACGGAATACGTTAACATCGATGTTTCACCGACCGTCACTAAAATTCCTGGATCTCTATCGTCAAAGCCGTTTCCCGATCGACTTCTTGCTTTGTTTTCCCAACATCGTGCAGTTTTCCATGGGAGCTACTTCAGCTGAGCGATCGTTTAGTCCTGTTCACTCACCTTTGATGCACTCCCCTTGCTTGCAATCATTCACCGCCGTTATCTACGGAAACGACGAAATTTCGCTCAGTGGAGTACAAAGCACTCTGAATCTTTTCGCTCCATCTCTCACTGATGTGACACTCGACTGCCTTGGATATGAGCAGGGTCGACCACATGGTAAGCCTATATCCTCGAGAACGTTTGGATAAGTCCCTAATACCCTGATTTAGATGATATAGATCAAATACTCTCTTTCCGTGATATTAAAAATCTACGTTCTTTGAAATTGGTAATCCGAATCCATGGTAATACCATGATACTCGTACCACTCCACCACAGCCTAGAAACTCTTTCTGGTACCAGTCGTCACATCAAGCTCAATCTTCAAATCCGGTATTTACGCCTTGTAGGGGAGCCGTATCATGAACACTGGTCAGCGTTGGACCGGTCGCTCTGTAGGTTGCTGGATACCTTCGTAATCGAATCACTAAGTGTGCTACTCTGCACATATAAGCCTGATGAAGCCGGTTTAAAAGCTCTGAAGAAGGCGATGAATGGTTTGGATTCAAGACTCTGTATTGATACAATATCTGGATCCAGGGAATTTCTTTGATATCATAGTTATATTTTCAATCGTAAGATATAGTTGTACTTCTTTCTTTCGACAATTCAGAATAATACTCACCAGCCTTGTTGACCAAATAAGTGGAGTTCTGGAGTCTTTGTGTGCTGAAGCTATCTCCGAAAGCTCAAATTAGATGGTTTTGTCTAAGTATAGCACAAGGCTTCCTTTGTGTCGCATCCAACGCGGTGTTTGGAGGCTGTGCTACATGTCAGGGCATTCAACTTGGCGCCTAACGTGATGCCTTTTGTCTTGACTGAGTAAGCACTCTCACTTGTTTCCAGTAAGGCACCTAAGCAACTATGGAGACAATCTTTTCAGTACAAGATTTATGCCAGGGTTTCCTCAAGAACTCATCGACATAGTTCTTGAGCTACTTGCCGACGAAAAGCAGGCGTTACGCTCATGTAGCGTTGTCGCTTCTTCCTTCCGCCTCACCTCACAAAAATACCCCTTCCATTCAGTTGATATCTATCTAGACCATGCACACTACGCCGCGAACTTTCGTCGAGTCCCAGATTTCGTCACGAGCCGTAGCCCTAGATATCGACGGCGGGTTGGGGCATAGCAGCATTGCAGAGGTCCTGAGCATGTTGTCGCAGCTGTGTAGTCTGCGTCTACTCAATAGTGGAACCTGGCCCAGTGTATGGCAATCCCTGCCAGAAAACTTCAAAGAGGCGCTTCTCAATTTGTTGACGTCACCATACCTGGGGGAACTTTCCCTGGAATATGTGGATATTCCATTCATTTATCTGTCTTCCCTTTCACAGCACAAGCACCTTTCCCTCCCTCTCGTCGTTTCTGTCCCACATACCCAAACCTCAATATCCAATGCTGATGTGATAATGCCACAAGGATTGACATCAGCTTTTTCGCCGAGTATCCCAGGATACTTAGAGTCTTTGATAGTGTTCAATTCGTGGGAGTGCCGAAAGGTTATCGAACGACTTCACAAGCCCAATTCAGCACTTCTCATCACCCGTCTGTCTAGTTATTATGGTAGAATAGTGTCAAATGCGGATCTTGCTCCCTCTCGAGATATCTTGAATATCGCCGCCAATTCTCTATCATCACTGGTGCAACGAATGGAGTGCAGTGAGCCACCATGATTTTTCTAATGCCTTCTTTGTTCAACTCTGTTTTAGACACCAAGTTTCATAACCACTTGGATCTTAGGAACCTTCCATCTCTTCGATATCTTGAACTAAAACTATCTGCCAGTAGAAGGTCGGCAGATATATGTGGTCATCAGCTATTGCAAATTCTTCATATGCTGCCGCCATTACCCTGCTGGAGAAGTTGAAACTATTCTCAGTTGGTTATTTTGATTTGAACCGGCGGGATTGGCACCAGCTTGACCATCTCCTCACGAGCAGTAGGATGATACCTCCTCCACGACACGTCATCATGGAGTTCTATAGTCCTAAATCGTACATTTGTCCCCTTGTACCAAATCTCGTCGCAAAGGACTGCCTTACAGTAGTTGGCCGGTTTTAATTCTCTACATTTAATTCTCTACTCACAGGTGACTTGTCCGCCGATTCAATTAAAGTTCGCCATTGTCTAGTTACCATGCCATAGTGATGATTTCTATTGCTCCAACGTTTGGATGTCTGATTACTATTGTTTCCATTTTGACGACCTGTTTCTCCCACTTTCATCGTTGTCTGATTTTCTAATGCTTAGCCTGGAGGGAACAAAGCAATCTAACCTACTATACTCGCTTCTCAATACGAATCAATCCTTACTAATCTAAAAAGGCTTTGGATGATCCTTGAGTCAAGGATAGTCAGAAACAGGAACAAGACAATCACCGTATATCCATTGACACTACTAACACTGCCAGAAAGCCTCGACCCTACGAAGCAAGCAGATGACCAGAGAGACAAGTGATACGCGGACGAAG
>JAGGAW010000127.1:0-17364 GCA_017657375.1 Termitomyces sp. T27 | reverse complement strand
GTGCTTGATAGGAGTTTTTACATAGCTAATAGTATTCCTGCAGACACAGATGAGTGGACTCCACTCCATTGTGCAGCTCAGAGTTGGAATTCAGATACTGTCAAAGTTCTTCTTGAGCACAATGCAGATGTGCATGTCAAAGGTGAGGTGCTTGAATAAAGTAGCTTTTGTAGCACTAATTGTATTCCTCCAGACAATAATGAGCAGACTCCACTCCATTTGGCAGCAGACAATGGAAGATTGCATAATGTCAAAGTTCTTCTTGAATACAAACCAGATGTGCATGTCAAAGGTGAGTAACCTATTGAATTCAGAAGACACTTTGCAAACCTTGATTTTTCAGATAAAAATGGACATACTGCTCTTGATTTGGCTAAATTTTTAAGATGTCAAAACATTGTGGAAGTCCTTGAGCAGCATGCAAGTACACTTCCATTGGCACAAAGTAAGAGATATGGAGTGCTTTACACTCCCTCTGGTTTTCTTTTCACTCCCTCCACTTTTCTTCAGACTCCAGATCAAGTATACTTGGATTTTACCTAGATCTATCTATGCTTAACATGCATTTTCATGATGTGTGAAAGTCCACATTGACTCCATGTAGACTCCATGTGGACTGTTGGTATATGTGGAGTCTAATAACCAGTCATTTGTGGACTTCAGGAGGAGTCTACATGGACTTGATATAGATATCACTTCTGTTGCCATAGTCACAGTCTTTGTCATTATTGTTATTATATAATGAATATACAAAACTTTGAAATTAGATGCTAATGGACACCATGGGAATCAAACCTGTGACCACTAGGAGAGTGAAGCCACCATAACCATTTGACCACAGTGTCCTTTAAATCCCCCATTGCTCAACTCCTTATGACCCAACATCAAGGCTGGCAACTTCTGGCTGATGTGAACTAGGCACATGATGGTTTTGTTAGACAGTCACATGCTGTGACCTATTTATTCCCCAATCACTGCTGCTGCCAGTGCCATCACTGCAACTATGCTATCACCATGCACAACCACAACCATCACCATGACCACCAATACACTACCAGCATGAAACAAGTACTGTGATCATCACCACAGCAATCAACACAATGAGCCCTGCACAGCGACATCACCATGATCACAACAAATTTGAGTATTTTTAATTTCTTTCAAGTTTGAACACTGATTTTATTTCATGCAGCTATTGATGGCATTACACCCCACCTCACTAACCACAGCCATGACAATGATGAGCCCTGCAGAAGGTGAGTCCAGCTATTTTTCTTCTATTTCTGTATATTACTAACTATGTATTTTACAAACACCACTACAATGAGCACCACCATGGCAAGCACAAGCATCAGCCACACTAAGATGAGCACTGCCACAGCCATCAGAAGGCAAGTGCAGCCATTGTTTTTTTATTTTTGTATATTATTAGGTACATACCAGGTTGAGATGAGCATGGCCACAAGCACTGATGGAACAACATGACAATGCGCTGATGGCATGACACAACAATGTGATAACAAGACACAGGACATGATGAATATATGGATGAGCACAGCCATCACACCTGCCACACCCACATTGAGTTTGTGGGCTCATACATGTCACCATGTGTCACCCACCATGCCCACAAACTCAAAGTTCATGGGCTCACATGTGTTCACCATATGTTACCACACCCCACACCTATGAACATTGAGTTTATGAACATTAAGTTTGTGAGCTCATATGCATCATTACATGTCACCACACCTACCATACCCACAAACTTTGAGTTTGTGGGCTTGCATGCCCCTCCCTGCCCATCACCAGACCTTGCCACATCCATGAACTTGATGTTCATGGATTCACATGCCTCCTTACAGGTCACCACATCTGTCATGGCTGTGAACTTTAAGTTTGTGGGCTCACATGTGTCACCACACATCACCACACTTGCCAGTCCAGTTTTTTTTACCTGAGAATTGGAGCAACTGCAACTGCAACAGGTTGCCTGTTTCCAAAAAAATCAAAAGACCAGACTGCAACTGCAAAAAAACCAGAAAAAACCAGTCTAAATCAGTTGCAACCAGTCCTGTGGAAGACTAGTCTCAACTGGTCATTTTCCTCAGTTATAGCCAGTTTTTCCTGTTAATCAGTCATGTGAACATTGTTGATATGATTATTTTGACCCTTAGATGACCCAAATTGCATCAGAATTGACAGAGTTATGATTAAAATTGTAAAACAAATGTGAAAATCAGTATTTCTATTATAACTCAGTCAATTCTAATCTGTTTCTCATGATCATGGGCTTGTTTTGAAGTACTAACATAGTGCTATATAGCACAATTACATTTGCATTTGGTTAAAACTAGTTTTTTCTGGTCTGGTCCTAAACAGTCTGTCTGACCTAAAAACAAGGCAACTGCAACTGATGATAGCATCTAACCTACTCTGGGTGCAGAAAGGGGCAAAGGAACCAAAACACAACACCAAAGGGAGAAGGAAAAAAGAAAGAAGACAGTGAACAAATAGTATGTATGTGATGGGGGGTGGTGGAGTTCCCAGTTGCTAGGTGGAGCAAACAAAAGGTGCAGGAACTAACACCACAGTAAACAATGCTAATGGCAAGGAAAGGGAAGTGCTAGTAGGGCAACACCTTTTGGTAAGATGAGATCTGGATCAGGGAGGAGAAGAAAGGTCCAGTCCAGTCTAGTTTTTTGCCTGAAAATTGGGGCAACTGCAACCACAACTGGTTGCCTGTTTCCAAGAAAATCAAAAGACTGGACTGCAACCACAAAAAAACTGGAAAAAACCAGTCTAAATTGGTTGCAATCAGTCCTGTGGAAGACCAGTTCTGTGGAAGACCAGTTCTGTGGAAGACCAGTCTCAACTGGTCATTCTCCTCAGTTGCAACTGGTTTTCCCTGCTAGTCAGTCATGTGCACATCCTTGATACAATCATTTTGACCCTTAGATGACCCAAATTGCATCAGAATTGACAGAGTTACATATGATTAAAATCATAAAACAAACATCAAAATCAGTATTTTGATCATGACTCAGTCAATTCTGATCAGTTTCTCATGATCATGGGTTTGTTTGAAAGCGCTAACATAGTGCTACAAGGCGGTATATAGCATGATTACATAATGAATGGTTGCAACTGGTTAAAACTGGTTTTCTCTGGTCTGGTCCTAAGTGGTCTGTCTGACCTAAAAACAATGCAACCACAACCAATGGTCCAGTCTTTTCTGATCCAGTCCAGTCCAGTTGCCAGTCTTTTTCTGGTCCATAGGACCAGACCTTCAAACACTAATCAAGATGGGTATGCACATGTCAGTAACACTAACAATGGGCAGTAATGATTAATGAAGTCAGTAATGGTAAGGGGCACAGTAAAAAGTGGTAAGCAAGAGGATGGTGATGCAAGTTAAATGAAAGTGCAGTGGTAAGAAAATGGAGTCAAACACTGTCACTAAGTTGGAGCTAACACTCCCATGAGTTGCTGATAGAAGAGAGAAACTGATGCTTCTTGATCTGTAACACCCATCATCCTGTTTGGGGTCCTGGTCATTCTTGGATTGTAGACTAGGATAGTTTCACTTTTTCCTTGGCCAAGCAACTTACTGAGTCTCTTGGCCATCTGCTCTATCCACTCTTCACCTCTCACCTTCTCTTGTGGCCTGCTCAATGACTTTGGCTCCAAAATCATCATTGACCAGACCCTCAACCAGCAGTTTCAGCCAAGGAGGGACCTGGACCACACCTGCTTGCTTCCAACCTATTTGACCTGAAATTGCTCATGGCCATGGATGTGGGACCAATCAAATTAGTGCTCAAGGCATGCAAGTGGCTCAAAATCAAAGGCTGGATCCTTGAAGCTGACCTGTATGACCATGCCAACCTAGTCAATGTCCTGGTCACTGCTGCACTCACCTTGAAGCCATCCATGCTCAAAAATGCAGCCATTGCAGTAGCATTTATACTTGATGCTGACATCACAGATCACATCTCAGACACTTTAGTAGAAGCAATCATGGACAAAGTCCTAGGAGGGATTAGCAACCAAGCTCAGTTCTGCAACCAACTTCCTCACCACTAACAACACTCAATGTGCTGAATTGACCCTAGCACTAAAGGCAGTGACTGGCACACTGGAGAATGTTACTTCCTCACTGGGCATGTTGGCATCCAAACTTGCAAATACCTCTCCTGCACCCAGTCCTGCCTGTGCCCCCACTCTCACATGGGCCTTGGTAGCCAAAGCTTCAGCAAACCTGCAGCTCACCCCTGCCTCCTCAGGTCTCCCCAGGGATAATGCCCTCTCAGCTGACAATCTAGCTCATGTCCAGCAATGGGTCCTGCACAATACTCACACTGTGCTTATATAGTTCAACCCTCAAGGGGGGGATGCCCCCAATGACTTCACTGTGGCCAGCACCTCAAAACTACATGACACCCTTAACAAAACTCTGAAGGCATTGAACAAGAAGTTGCTGATGAATGAAGATAGTGAGGAGAGTGAAGTTAGCACAGGAGAGGCTGTGTGAGTAGAGCATATGCCATTGGTCTGAGGCTCATCAGCAGTAGTGTGTACCTTGCTGAATTTGATTCTGCTGATTCTGCTGCTAGATTCCACTACCATGTGGTGATGGAATGGAAACATTTTATGGCACTTTTCAGTAGTAGTATGGAGGTGGTCAATAAGGCATACAATCTTGTTGTGAGGTTTGTCCCATGCACAGGCCCCTTCAATTCAGAGGATTATGCCTGCCTTCACACCATTGAGAATGAGAATGGTCTCACCCACAACTCAATCACCTCTGCCCTCTGGCTCAAGTGCCCTGACCTCCATTCACCCAAACAGACTGTAGCATCTCTCAAGATTACCTGCAATGACTCCTCCATTGCCAAAAACATGATCCATGGATGCATTCTCATCAGGGGCTGCCAGGTAACAATTTACAAGGACATCCACAAGCCACTACACTGCAACAGGTATCAAAAGTATGGCCACTTCTGCAGAGACTGTAAGGAGGATGGGAAGTGTGCTAAGTGTGCAAGCATGGATCACTCATCTGATGCCTGCACAGTGTCAGCCCCAGTGAGAAGTCCGGTATTTGGCTTTGATTGCCATCCATTACCAGATGTCGTAGCAGAAAACAATGTTTGCCTAACTCAATAGCAGATTGTAGCATATAGATTTTGTTTACCATCCATTACTATATGTCGAGAATTGTCAAGTAGCTCACAATGGATCACAAATCACTGAAACAACAGATATTTCTATTCTTATCAGTTGCTGTACTTTACAATCATCTGGAATTTGTTACATGGTAGCATGGTGCTTGCTGCCCACTGCCCCTTCTCCCCACCTTGCTGCTACACCTATACCGTTCCCTCTGCCTGCGTTGGCCATCTGAGCACCTTTACCATCATCCACTCTCCATCAAAAGCCCCAAATGTGACTGAAACCCACTACAATTCCTCGCAAATACCATGATCTCAAACCCTCGAGTGCGATGTCATTATACCGTTGCTTTTGCCGCCTTCTTCTAAAGAAGTACAAGTAAGTATTGGAGCCAAAGTTACTATAGTACACACGACTTACTGCCTTTTTCGCTTCTTCTGCATATATCTAAGAATGGATATAACTATAGTTAGATGAGGAATGCCTAATTAGATGCCGATACACGCACCACTCTGTCTGTGAGGGATACATCTTTCCAGTGACTCTCGAAATCTGATTTAAGACCATTTGGATGTGTGGCAAGCCAAGCGCGCATACACCAATTCCTAGAGCATTGTCAAAATTGTTACACAAGGAAATTCCATCAACTCATTTGTCCATGTACCCGGTCCCAATGACAGCCAACTTTGGGTTAGCCTTCCTCAATGCCTTCTGCATGGGCACCAAAGGTGTTGAAACAGGTTGGGAAATGGTGGATTCGAGGCTTGTAGAGGCAGCGGCTGTGTTGGTGGTGGTGGCTGTGTTGGCAGTGGCAGCTGTGTTGATGGCTATGTTGGCGGTGGCAGCTGTGTTGATGGGGCCCGGGGCACATGCATTGGTGGGGGCGGATGTATTGGCAACGGCGGTGTTAGCGGGTCCAAACCCGACATGGTATCACTGTACTTGGGAAGAATACCTCTATTTGCAGCTGCAAGCTCGAGATTTTTGTGTGTCATTTTTTCTCGGTAATGCATCTGGCTAGCTGTTTTGGCATGACCATAGAGAGCCTGAATCAGTGGGCCAATTGGAATAGTTGGAAACTGTCAGCATGGTTTCTTAGTTCCAGGATGATATTGTGTTTTTCCACAGACAGGACAACTGATTAGTTGCGAGAAATATCCAGTAAACCTGATACAAGAGTCAATACACATATCATGCCAGATTGGAGATATACCGCTAAGCAGTTCGACACGGCTCTTGATTTGTTCATAAGAAAGAAACGGGTCTTCAGGGTAACACCGTATCATAGCACGTCAATGGGACTCATATGTGGCCTCGGAAGCAGTCGTTGTGGCAAGAAATGACTCTAGTGCTTTGCAAAAATGTCTGTCATTAGTATCTAAATAATACTCAGGTTTGGGATTGCGTAGACGCTCTATCGCCTCTTCTGACATGCCACTGTTCTCCAGAGTTGCATTGCATAAGAGCTGAATGAAATGCGCTGTTTGGTTGAGTTCAGAGATTGAAGAGTCGAGACCAGGTTCAGGTTCGGTACGAGGAGCAGGCTGGGGATGAGGTTGATATGAATTTTGTTCCTTGTGAGCTGGGTGAGGCTGGGGTTGCTGTGAATCTTGTTATGTTCAGGAGAGTGGTCCTGTTGTTGGGATGGCGACGGCATGTGCAGTTGATCATCGATAGGTCCTGGTTCGTCGGTATCTCCGTGCATCACAGAAGCTGCCTGTTTCAATATAAGTTCAAGTATACTTGATATAAGATGTGGATAGACATACCTGTTTATCCGCTGTATCCAACCGTCTCCTCTGTCTTGGTTGCTCTTCGCCATCTTCTAATGATCGCGTTCAACTGGTTGCTATTTCTGTGACATGGTGCCGAGACAGATGTGCTTCGAGTGCTTGATCAAACTGGTTCTGAGAGTAAGGGTTACGAGATGCCCGCTTAGACCTCAAGATCAAGGTGAATGGAATTCAGCAATTGGTGACATCAAATGTAAAGAAAACTGATGCCCTAGCTGAGTCTTTCTTTCCTCTGCCTCCCTCTATTCCTTCTGTTCCTCTTTCTAGTTACTCTGAGCCCCTGCTAAATGCCCTGCACCTCTCTTAGGATTGCATCATGAAGGCAATCAGTGGTCTACCCCTGTTCAAGGCCCTAGGCCCAGATGGCATACCCAATATTGTCCTCAAGAAGTGTGTTGAGACTCTCCTCAACCACTTCTATTTCACTTTTAAAGCTGTTTCTGACCTTGATATTTACCATGCTAGCTGGCTTAAGTCTACTATGCTGGTCCTTAAAAAATCCAGGAAGCTGGCTTACAATGTAGCCAAGGCATATAGGCCAATAGGCCTTCTTGACACAAGCAGGAAGCTTCTCTTTACCCTTGTTGTGGCTGACTTGTCCCACCTTGCAGAGGAACATGGCATGCTCCTGCTGGGCCAGTTCAGGGAATGTCTGGGCCACCACACCTCAGATGCAATGCATCTAGTGGTTCAGAAGGTCAAGGATGCTTGGCATTTAAGTAAGGTTGCAACTGCTCTGTTTCTAGACATCCAGGGAGCCTTCCCCAATACCATCTGCAATCAACTCATTCACAACATAAGGGAATGCAGGGTGCCTACCTGCTGCACATGTCTGGCTGAGCCAATGCTCATCAACCACCACACATGCCTCAAATTTGACAACTTCATCTTGGAATAGTTTGGTATTTTTAATGGCACCATCCAAGTTTGCCCTCTCTCCATGCTTTTTTATGCTTTCTATAATGCCCCCCTCATTTCCCTGGCCTTGACTGGTAGCAAAGCTGAATCTTCACTTGGTTTCATGGATGATGCCATGCTATTGGCAGTGGCCAAGTCTCTGACAGAGATCCATGCCATTGTCAAGGATATGATGGAAAGGGTGTGTGGCATTTTCATGTGGTCCCTGTCTCACTTTTCCCTGTTCAAACTAACCAAGCTAGTCTTGATAAACTTTCTGCAATCACACCATGATGTGATTCCATCTGACCTCTCCATCTAGTGCACCAACATGGATGGCTCTATATTGGTACAAATAGTGAATACTGTACCCATGTACAAATACCTCAGCATCACCTTCGACTCCGGTCTGAGGTGGTCAGCCCACACCCAAAAGATCTTGGCTAGTGCCACCTGGTGGACATGCTAGATCTCCTGGCTATCCAGAGTCTCTGGGAGTATGCCTCCCAGGCGCATCTGCCTCCCAGGTGCATCTGCCAGCTTTACAACACTGTGGTGGTGCCTGCATTCACATATACTGCTAATGTATGGGATATGGGTGTGAGCAAGGCCAACGGTGGTAAGAGATGCATGGGATCTGTTGCTGTCACCAAGCACCTCAATACTGCCCAACACCATGCATCCAAGATTATCATGGAGGTCCTAAGTACCATGGCTGGGGATGTCATGGAAGTTCATGCTAATCTGTTCCCTGTAGATCTCCTCCTCTGAAAGATACTAACCAGAGCAGCCATTTGACTATCCTCTCTTCCTTTAGTGCACCCATTATGTAGGCTGATAAGACATGCAGCTAAATGTTTTGTCCACAGGCATAGATCCCCTCTGCACAACCTTTTTGACTTTGTGAATCTAGACATCACCAGCATTGAAACTGTACAAACCTTCTATCACCACCCAAGCTACAAGCCTTTGCTCTTGACCCACATTCTTGAACCCAAGGAATGGGCCCTCAAGGCCATTGAATGGACACATGATTGAGCATCAATGGCAATATACTGTGATGGCACAGGATTTGAGGGTGGAATTGGGGCCCCAGTGGTCTTCTTCATTGACAGTGAGGAGGTATCCTCCCTGAGATACTTCCTTGGCCCTGCTGCAGGGCACACAGTCTATGAAGCAGAGATTGTCAGTTTCTTGCTTGGCCTGCACCTACTCAAGACATCCCACAGGTGGCTCCAAGGTCTGACAATCATTGGAAGCAACAGCCAGGCTGCTATCAAATCCCTGACTAACCAATGGCCACACCCAGCCCACTACCTCCTTGACCATGTCCACTCCATGACAGAGACCATTCACAGAACACAGGACCAGCTACTCAATGCATCCTGGTGACATGCCATGCTGAATGCAGGCAACAAGTGGCATTCTTATATTCAGGGGGCCATCAAGCTTCAGGTCCATTGGTCTCCAGGCCACATGGACTTTGGGCCCAATGAATGTGCTGACAAACTTGCCAACAGGTAGAGACATTACATTATATGGTACTTAACCTCCCTTTGGACATCCAATTGTATGGTGTGAGATGGAGCCAGTGGATCCACTCAGCAGACAAAATACAATGTATTGTAGTGAACATGGGAGTGGATACCTAAAACATTAATAATAGAGTGTGAGCAGATCTGCAGGGGACCTACATTGTAGTGAGAATGACAGCAGAGCAGACACTATACATTGTAGTGATTGAGACCTAGGAGGGGATGATAAATAGTCAGTAAAATATCAATGATAGGGGAGCCAATAGATGATTAGTAGTAAGATAATTGGGCTAATTAGGCTATTATTCTAATCAGCTTTGGAAAAGGTCTAGAATTTTGGACTTTTTCCAGCTTGGGTGCTGTTAGGCATTTGGGGAATGTTGATACATCAGATCAGCATCAGATCAGTCCATGAATTGTGGGAATCAGTCTAGAATTGGCCAGGATGTTTGGGGTCTAAGATTGGTAGGAGCAGATGTAAGTATGGCACTAAGTAGCCTTGTGGTGCAGCAGCATGGACCATGTTAAGAATGGAAAATAGTGAGACTACAGAAAAATGTCAAAACAAGATGAAATGTGGGCATTTAGTAAGTTTCCTGCCTTGTTTTGCAGTAAATGGGGGTGTAAGTAATATTGATAAGTGAAACTATAGTGAAATGATCAGAAATAGAGACAAAATAGGAAAAGGAGCATGTGAAAGTTATGATGTGTCACATGACAGGCACATCATGTGTTTTGGTGGCCAAATTGAGCCTTATAATAGTTCTGTCAGTAGCAGTAGCATTTATATTGTTAGCCATTTTTAGGGCTCATCAATAGATGGTGATCCATTGCTGATGATGGAATACACTTGGATGGGACATAAATCCAACATCTGATGAAAAATGCATCAATTTGTGTTCCACAATAATTGCACCCCCTGTTTCAAGTTGGTTGTTGACTTACACCAAGTACAAGCTCACCAATTACAAGCTCACTATCTGCTACTCCACTTGCCTCAATGGAAGATCCATGCCACAAACATGTCCTCTGACCTCCACTCCCCCATTACTCAAGTACACAACCAAGTGGTTGAGGCAGTCCATGAAGTAGACCTGCCTGCCATCTGAGCAATGGACAAACCCTTGGTAAGTGCCAGCTAGAATTTTCAACACTGCAACTATTTACATACCTCACTTCTAGTGCTCATGGTGGACTGCTGTCAAGAAGTCCACTGATGCCAAGCTGGAGAAGGACCTTGCAGCCAGCTACCTCAACAATGCCTTCCCTCTCATTCTCCAGCTAGGTAAAGGAGATGACAAGATTGTGATTGGCAAGCTGTAGAAGTCCTTGAAGAACTGGTACCTGGATCAGGACAAGGAAAAGTGAACAGATTTGAAGGTGACACCATAAGAGGGTGGATCTGGTCAGCAGCCTACAGGGAACACCCCTAGTAAGGCAACAAAAGTGCAGGATAAAAAAAGGGAGGGCATATTGACTTCTTAGACCACCACAAAGAAAAAGGAAAAAACGACAGGAGGCACCAAGGGACCAAAGAAGGGAACACTAGCAAAGGAAAGAGGAGGACAACAAGATGACAGATCTGCTCTCAAAACTACAGGATTCAAAGCCATTGGGAAGGGGACCAAAACACTGGGACAACTAGAATCAAGTCTGCAGGCAGCTGGGAAGAGCAAAGGTCAGAGGGGCCAGGCATTACAGGTGATCCAGCAAGTGAAAGGGAGTGAGGCAGAGGGCAAGATGAAAAAACCAACAGTATGAAAATCTGTTCTCTGCTCTCCACCCAAAATCCTGATCACCAAGTTGCAGCCAACACCTAAATATCATAAGAGCCAGCAACTCAACAAAGTAGTGAGATTCTACTCTGCAAACATGCCAGAGGCAGAAGATGATGAGGAGGAGGATGGCAGCCAGGAAGATGAAGAACCACAAGTGAAAAGGAAGCTGGGCCAGATCATGGGTGACACAATCATTGCTCACTACAAGATGACAGCTCCATGGTGCAACAACACCCACCTCCCTACCCACTGCATCTACTGTGAAAACAAGGACCTGCAGTGCATCCAGACCAAAGGTGGCATGGCCTGTGACCCATGTCACATAGTTCACAAGCAGATATGCAGTCACACAACCAATGCAAAGAAGGTCAAGGCAGAACAGAAAGACAAGGAGAAGAAGGGCAAGGGGATGAGACAAAAGAAATCAATGAAGGTTAAGTCCCTTCTGGCCTCTCCAACTGTGATTGCTGATGGAAACCCATCAGAAATTGGGCCTTTGATGGAGATGATGATGGAAACAAACCAGTAGATGGTGGAAAAGGGCAAGGGCAAGGCAACAGAAACTGCCAGAGTAATCCAACCAGCAAATCCTGTTGTAGAGATGGAAAGTGGCAGACAATCTGTCAAGTCATTGACAGTGTCCATGATTGACTTTCAGGGCTCAAGGATTTCCTCCACAGAATGGGTAAAAAACTGGTTGCAACTGGTTGCAACCAGTCCTATACTATATGAGCTATAACATACATATAGCGCTACCTGAGAGCTTCAAAATGAGCCTGGGATCATCCAACTTGGTGCAGAAATGACAGAGATATAGTCAAAATACAATTTTTTATGCTTGTTTATGTATTTTGACCATATCTCAGTCATTTCTGCACCAATTCTAGCATTTCGATACTCATTTTCATGCATGGTACTGTGGCTATTGGGGTGTTGATGGCAGTTGCAACCAGTCAAAAACTGGTTGATAACCAGTCCAAATCAATTTTGCCTGCAATCAGTTGCAACTGGCTGTGAACTGGTCATAGCAACTGGTTGCATAGGCAACTGCAGTTGCAGTCTGGTCCAGGGACAATCTGTGGTCCTAGACTGGTTGCAGTTGCAGTTGCCCAATTTTTGAGCAAAAGACTGGACTAGACCAGACTTTAAAACACTACCACTTATCATCTATGTAGGAAATGATGACAGTACAAATGCCCAGTACGTCTGGTCTAACCTGGTGAAATGGATCCATTGTGTACACACACAGACAAGGACAAATTGTCACCAATGCAGCTCATGTTCAAAATGGATGAGAGTGTGGGCTAGTTCTGATACAGCTTGTGGTGGACTTAGGACCAAGCCTTCAAAGAGCAAGACTTGTAAATATGCTTCTACTTCCCTATCTTTTCACTTCTAACTTCCAACCCACCTCAAGCCTGCTGTCTTTCATCTCAGAAGGTTTTGAAGAATATATTGGGAAGGATGTTTTTCTCATATTGCAGCATCTCCAAATCTGAACAATCTTGAGACCAAGAGGTATGCACCAGAGAAATCTGGGATATGAGGCAGGGGGGGAGGGGGGGAAGGTCAGCTTAAACATGAAAAAATTTGAGTAGTAATCTAGATGAGAGAGGCTTGAAGTGCTCTCCAAAAGGTTGAAGATGGTAAGAAATTGCCTGGACAATGTTTATTAATGCAATCTGAGCATTCTGCACAGATGAATTTTATTCAAAAGTCCTTTGATAACATCAGGGATGTGACAAAATGTGATGTGACATAACAGTCAGCAACTCCTGATGTTCAGTTGTATCACTGTTTTGTGATGGCACATTTAGTTGAATGGGTAGGGAAATCAGTTTCAATCACTTTGAGGATCTATAGTAACTTGTTTAGTAGTTTAAACTATCAAAAAAGTTAACCAAAAGTCGAAATATATGCCAAAAAGGCAGGAGGTAGGGGGGGAGGTGGTCCTGGCATGGCCTTAAACATGAAATATAACCTTGTACCCCCATATTTTTTCCTGCATACCTCTTGCTCAAGACATATTTGAGCTTTTTCACCCATTATCTTCCACAAGCTCTTGCCCATATGGATGGGCCTTGACTACATACAGTTCCCAGGTGCTAACACCAGACCAAACATTTGTAGGGTGGTCATTGGTCTGGTAATCCTAAGATCATTCATCAAACATTGGCAATAATCATAAGCAGATTGAGAAATCAACCACCACTTGCAGCAGTATAAGCAGCAATGTTCATGACAGTGAAGAGACATATGTCAATTGTGATTGCCATTGGCAAGGATGGGAGGGGGGACAAAAGCTTGGAATGCAAAAATGACCATGGCAAAGTTTATGAGGGCATGATTTAATTTGTTTATGTGGGATCATGTATATTAGTCTACTCATTTTTGTCTGTCTTTCATCATGTGGAGAAATGTCAGCTAGGGCAAGGAAGTGTGGAACAAGGATATGTATCTAAACCTTATTTTGGGAGTAGCCAGTTTAACATATTACCCATTTTGAAAAACAAATAAAATAAGAAAACATCTGGTGGCAGAAGAATAAACTAAGTATGAGGGTATGTTGGGCAGGTCTAAGGAAGGAAGTCAGGGTGGATTGGTTCATTGTCTTAGAAGATATTTTGAGGTACTTACAATGGGTGGGACTAAGGGTTTGATCTATATCAAGGTCAAGGGATGTGGGCAAGTCAAGTTTGGAATAGTTTCATTGTTTGTGTCAAAGTGTCACTGATCATGCATGCACAGTCATGTTCATGTTGCCAACATTTGTCAAAATCTGACAAGCCATAGGCCCTCTAGCAAAACAACATGTCTAAAATATGTAAATTTGATGACCAATGAATTGATGTACCTCATGTCCCAGATGGAAGTTTGCCAACATCAAGAGATAATCATGGGACTCTAATGATGAAGTTGTGCCAAGTGAGGTGTAATGCATAAAAAACTTGAAGTCAAACCTGACATCAATACCTATGGAAGGCTGAGGATGAAGGCAAGAGTCTGCATATTGATGCTGGGCAATTGAAGGAAACATTTACATGGATCATGTCAGAAAAATGTTGATGGCCAGGTCAGATGGAATTAGCCATGATCAGATGACTTTAGATGGACCCAATTTTCATGCCTGACCAGACAAGTGTTGGTGCATCAGGCACCAGCCTGAAAAGGCAGGAGGTCTGATTAGATGGGGGTCTAATATGGTCTAAGTGATGACAAGGAAGATTTTGGATGATCAGGTTTGGGCCAAACATGCTGCACATGTCAAACAAAAGATTGACTCCCATCTGGGGAATTGCATTGTTTGTTCATTAGTTATTGTAGTGATGACAATTTATTAGTTGACATTACTGGGATTTGAACGACTAACCTTGCTATTATTATTATGACTGTAACTCAAGAGAAACTAAGGAATCCTTACCATTAAACTATATGACTGTTATTAATATAGGGAAGGTGGGTTTACTTAACAGGTAGTTCCAGACCACTCATGACCAATATTAAGTGATAAGCAAGTATGACAATGAATACTATTACAGGATTTACAACTACATATACAGAATTGTACATTGCAAGATAGCAAACACTGCAACTAGTGACAGCAACAGGACAAGAGAATTGTACATAGCAAAATAGCAAACACTGTAACTAATGATAAAACATGTGTGGGTCATAGAAATAAAAATCATACCAAGATTTCATGCTATGGACTGCTTTTTACTTTTGAGGCTGAACAGAATGTCTGGCAGGAGGGTTCTTGACAACTTCAATCTCCTCTGAGACAATTCTAGCCCTCCCTCTTCCTCTGCCAGCAGGTCAACCATGGCCATGGCTCAAACCTTGTCCTTGCTGTCCCAACTTTGCCCCTTGGGATGATTTAGATGTCATATCAGGTAAAGCCATGTTTTCATTGGAAGGTGAATCAATTTCAGGGATCTTAGGGAGATCAAAACTGTTGGGATGTTGGGAATACCATGCAGAAGCAGGCTCAAAATCTGAACTGCTTGCCTTAGACCCTTCAGACTCAGAATCAGAGAAGGTAATTGAAGGAGGGAAAGCTGCTGTCACCTTTCCTGATTTCAAACATGCACTGTTAGTTGAATGTGTAGAGATGACAGCTGGTCTAAGTGCAGGCTGTTTTGTGAGAGGCAATTCAGAACCAATCAACAATGCACTGCACAAACTGACCTATGCATGCCCATGGGTGAGGGTGAGGGCACATTTAATCCAATACAAGAGCATTATGTGAGTGCATATCACATGTTCTACTTCTCAAGGTTGATATAAGGCTCTCTGACCAATCCCATGGCAATTCTGTTGGTACATATGTGATTTGCTATCTGTGAGTCATGTATGTGCTAGTCAATGGACTGAAACTGAGTGATCAACTGTAATCTGCTCATGACAGATTGAACCAGATTTTAATTTGATTATTTTGATACAGTGGTGATCTACAGGTTCATTGACTTAACATTCTCCACCAAGCCCACTACAGCCACTGATTCTTGTATTGCCATCTTCAGCCAGACAATTTATTCTTTTGAGTCTGTAAGTCCCAACCTTGCTCTCTAAACTTGTTCTTGATGTTCAATGCCTCCAGATCATCCATCAGTGTTGTGATGTCACTCTTTTATCACTGTTTGGTCACTGCATCATGATATGGACTAGAAGGAGTGTCAGGTTGGGGACTGGTGAGAACAGTTGATTGAGTGGGTGCTGGTGCAGTACTTCAGCAAGCTGGCCTGCTATAACCTAGGTAAAATCTCTACTTATAACCTGTACATGTATTCATCTACTTATAATGCTGCTGGTTATACTGAATATCATACTTTTATGCTGTTTTATCCCTGGGTCCTGGTGTTGATCATATGTCAGGTCAAATTATTCTATTGGAAAATCTGAGGGTATTGATGGTAAATTGGGAAATCCTCCAAAAGACTCTATATGGGGTGTTTTGAGGGTATCTTAGGTAACATGTAGAGTTTTCTGAAGTTTTTCTCAGGTTTTACAAAATATAAAATTTGAGATCTTATGCTGTGATCTAAGTCTTAAGTGAATAGCACAATCAATGAATTGATGATTCCCCTATGTTTTAGGAAGTCACACTGATGTTATGACATCTGCATCAAGCTCTCATTTAGGAAAATCACTGCATTCAAAATATATATTGTAATTTTGATCCTGTTACCAAGCTGACTATCTGCTATTTCCTTGATTGTAATCTATGCATGGAAATTTGTACCTAGTCAAGAACTTCCACAACATCTTGATTTTTTCTCAATCTGGCCAAATCAAGAGCAGTGTTACCTTCTATATCTGCAGAATAAGAGTTTGGAAGAAAAAATGGCTGGATCCAACATATTTCTCACCTTTGGCTTGCACATCTGCATTATGCTCAAGAAGAACTTTGACAGTATCTGAATGCCCTTCCAATGCTGCAAGATGAAGTGCACTTTGTCCATACCCATCTGCAAAGACAGCATCAGCACTGTTAAAAATGCTTCTACCAAGGATCTCACCTTTGACATTCATATCTGCATTGTAATTATGAAGAACTCTGACCATATCTGAAGACCCCATCTCTGCTGCAAAATGAAGTGCAGTTTTTTGCACATAGAGGCACTACACTGTATAGTACTTAACCTCCCTTCAGATGTCCATTTGTATGGCATGAGATGGAGCTGGCAGATCTGCTCAGCAGACAAAATACAATGTATTGTAGTGAACATGGGAGTGGATACCTAAAACATCAATAATAGGGCATGAGCAGATCTGCAGGGACCTACATTGTAGTGAGAATGATAGCAGAGCAGATGCTATACATTGTAGTGATTGAGACCTGGGAGCAGATGATTAATAGTCAGTAAAGTATTAATGGTGGGGGGCCAGCAGATGATTAGTGGTAGAATACACTAGGTTTGGTGGGTCTGATCAGCCCAGATGGGGAATTTCAGGATGCAGGTCCATCAGGCCTTGGCAAATGACCAGGATGTGATGGGCCTTGTGGGCCCAAGATTCTGGAATTTTTGTGTGGCCTCAGGGCTAGACTAAATTGCCAGAATTTTGGGCCCATGAGGCTCGGCAAATATTGGGCACCATTGCTGCCGGCAGATGGGTGCTCAGTGATTCAGATTAACCATCCCTGTTAGTCCTTCAGATGCCCACAGCCTTGGGGCTGGACCAAAT
>JAGGAW010000126.1:0-17419 GCA_017657375.1 Termitomyces sp. T27 | reverse complement strand
CCATGTGGGCACAGTGCATACCAGTACCAGGAGTTGAACCCCCAGCCTAGCACTTGCCACTTGGGCATTTGCTTAACCCTCCAGGACACAATGGTGCCAGCTGAGCCACCACACCCCCAGCAAATTTGGCTCAGCTGGCACCATTGCATCCTGGAGGGTTAAGCAAAAGCCCAAGTGGCATTACAACAATAATATTGTAAAAAATTACTGACAGATATATTACTGAAATTAGCAGTATTCAACAGACAGATCAATTGTGATCATATTAAGAATAAGTTCAGTGTTTTAGCTGGTATGTATGACATCACGATTGTATACTCAAAGTATGTATGTAGGGTATGTATGACATCATGATTGTATACTCAAAGTATGTATATAGGGCATATGTAGGACAAATACAGTATGATACAGAGCAAGGATTAAGATACCCATGAATAGTAGTATGGTTGCTCCTAGAGACTGTTGTGGATTGAACAAATGAGTGTCTGTAGGTACAGAATGAGCAAGGGTGAGTATCAAAAAGCAGTACTTACTTGAAAACTAGATCTCTTGCACCACTCAGCTCAATATGGGGGGAATACAACTGAAAAAGCCTTATAAAGGCCTCATCCACATAGTTATAAAGGTAGTGGTTTTTTCCATTTTTTCAGGCTTCAGAGACTTTACTAGCCTCCAAAGAGCCAGCTGGGATGGTGGAGGTTGACTATCCATGTGTTGGAAATGGGGAGCAGTAGTGGAAGCCTTTGTGCCCAAGAGTGATCTGGCAGAGAAATAACCTTCCTAGAAAGGACATACCATTCCAGACTGCTGCATCCTTATTCCCAATGAGCAGAATCTGGTGGTGCATGGTCCAAGGACTCCTCAAATGCCTTCTAGATGTCTACCAACACATTTTTGTACCTTGAAACCTTTCTACAGCCTTTCTGTGGCACCAATGAATCATAACAAATCACCATACAAGGCCAAATCATTGAACAACTGATAAAACACTCTTCAAAGGCCTTGACAACATGTTTTGACACATTACTAGGTAATTTTATGCTCCTGTGGCTTTGACTCTGCAGTGAAATACCACATGAGGAAAAAGTATGAAAAGCCATCAGATGCTACACTCATGCACTTTCCAGGGGCTGTGACAACACATTTTGATGTGTTTTTGAGTCACCTTTTTGTTGAACATCTCCCCAGAGGCTTCCTGTGGCATCAAAACATTATGACAACCTGCCAAATGAGGAAAAATCATCAAATGAACTCTTGTATTGCTAAATGCCACATTTACATGCTCTCCAGGGACTGCAATGACCTGTTTTGACCTGCTTTTGAGTTACTTTTTGGTCAAACACCTCCCTAGAGGCTTCCTGCTGCATCAAAACATTATGATGACCTACCAAATGAGGAAAATAAGGAAAAATCATCAAATTAACTCTTGTATTGCTATACACCACACCGATACACTCTCCAAGGACTGCCATGATGTGTTTTGATGCATTCTAGAGTAACATTTTGGTTGAACACCTCCATGGAGGCTTTCTGTGGCATCAAAACAGTATGACAAACTACTGAACAAGGAAAAATCATCAAATGAGCTCTTGTATTGCTATATGCCACACTTACATACTCTCCAGAGGCTGCCATGACATGTTTTGATGCATTTTAGAGTAACCTTGTAGTTGAATGTTCCCCCCAGAGGCCTCCTGCAGTGTCAAATCATCATGACAAACTACCAAATGAAGAAATTTTGTCAAAAATAGCTCTGAAATGATTATGCATCACACTTATGCACTGTTTAATAGCCACGATGATGCATTTTGACATGTCCTTGAACAATTTTTCCAGACAAATACCTACCTAGAGGCTTCCTGTGGCTTCAAATCATCATGTAGAACTATCAAATGAGGAAAAATTGTTAAAAACTGTCAGACACCACACTTACATGCTCTCTGAAGATTGTGATGATACATCCTTGAGCAATTTTTGGGTTACACACCTCCCTGGTGGCTTTTCACAGCCTTAAATCATCACAGAGAGCTACCAAACAAGGGAAAAATGTCAACTGACATTTGCACTTGACATGGTGTGGCCCTATATTCCATCATCGGACCCCTGAGCATGATGATGGAATGTTGTGAATTCTATAAATAATCATTTATATGAGTTTGCATTTTGTTGAAAGTATTAATAGTACACACCCAAAATGAAAGATATGCTGCCTTTCAAGTCACCACAGTCTCCAACAAAAGCAAAAATAAAATGCTTAATATGATAAAATATTTGTGCAAAGTGGGCAGTGCACTAGAGACTTAAAAGACTTAAACATGTTGAGATGAAAATAAAAAACAATGATATTATTTATATTGGTAAGGGTACACTGTGAACACATTAAGTGATTTGAAAATGAGTTGTATGCTCAGTTAACTCATCAACATCTTCATCTGGATGACCTGAGTCATCATCCAGAGAGTAAAAGAGCATAAGCTGAAAAGTAATCATTAAATGAAAATGACTAAGAATTGTGTGCATAGCACTTGTTCAATCTACTGGCAAAACCTGGACCAAGCCTGCATAGAGGCCAACATTGATTGGGGTAAGCGCAAAATGCAAAGCCACATGCAAGATGTGAATGACACAGCGATGGGGTACCAATACTCTGTTACACAGAAATCTAGTGGCAAAACTAAATTCTCAGTATAGGTCAGATGCCAAATCCACAGATACAAATTTTTAAACAATGAGATAGAACTCAGTGTGAGTAGACTTGTCACCTGCAACATATACATGCTGAAATATTTTGCAAACTGTCACCACTACCAGAGTCTCATAGTTTCCAGAGGCATAAAAAATAATATTGCTGTTTCTATAAGTTGAGGAAGTGGAGGTTCCATAGGTCACACCCTTGCTTAATATCCTGTTGAGAGCAGATGCTTGCCTGGAAAGATGAACTGGTTGAACAAGATCAAGAAAGGTGGAAATGATATGAAGTATTTGCCAAAGGTGCTTATCCAAAAGTTCAATAGGAAGGGCATTGGAGTCAATGACAAAATTAGGTAAAGTTGAGTCCAAGAGGTTTGCTAAACAAGACCCCTGAATATCTTCCTGTTCAATGGCTTCCATGCTCACAATGAGATTAAGAACAATTCCTCTCAAATTTGAGTCATCTGCTAGAAGAGCTTCAAGATTAGCTGCACATGTAGATGTCTTCATCAAAGTCACCTCCAGTTCTCCTGTAGTCAAGGTAAGAGACTCTAGCAAGATTTTGGAACCTCAATGACTTACTAATTTTCTTATTTGTATTCATTTTATGAAGGAAATTGATGTAATGCTTGTAAAAGGATGAACTATATAGTCCAAATAGTTCCATCATATCACCTATATGGAGTGCCGCATGTGCCACCGGTTTGAGATTCTCATTGGAGAATAACTGCTTGTAACTGGTATCCTTCCCCTGCAGTCAAACCAGCATTATGACCAGTTGGATAGTGCCCATCACACAATACTGATCTACACTCAGCTTTCTCCTTTGTGTTGTGCCCTGATTAGGTGGTGCTAGTCAAATCCAGGTTGGGAGTTCAGTCTTTCTCATATTGGCCCACACCACTTCCATAATATCTTTGCTGAGAATGAATCAATTGTAGGAGCCAGTGGGAGTATAAGATTCTAGACAACAATGTTGGACTTTGTCCTGGTCAATCTTGGCTCAGATGTAGCTTGATCAAGACTGTTTCAAACAGTTTGGGTCAGAAGATCAAAAATGTCTTTTTTTTTTGAGGGCCCCTCCAGGGTTGGTGGCATGGCTACATCAATGACACTGCAAAGATACTCAAACAATGCAGCAGTGCCTTAATTGTATGCTTTCTGTCTACTTTCCACCTTCATCTCTGGATTGCTGTTTGTGAGGTGTATGATAATCCAAGTAGCAAGGTTGAGGTCAATCAAGTTGCTCAGTGGCAGTGTTTAATGAGTTGAAGCCATCAATTCCAGACATGGCACTGGCATTATGCATTGTAATGAGCCTTCCAGGGTAGGCAAAATCAAAGAATTTGCCAGGTCAAATCCAGGTTGTCCCCTCTTTGTTTCATGTGTTAGTATATGAAACTTGTATTATAGTGGAACTTGCCCAGCAACAGATGTTTATCACCAAAACCCATTGTGTTCCTACTATGACATTGTTAGGTATCCCCCTAATATTGTTCTCAATGCAAACAGTATATAACACCTTGTGGTTGAATTTGAGTAACTGGTATATGAGTTCTCAATCATTTCTACAAATTGTCTTGATGCCCTTCTGCAGTTCCCTTTTCTCATCTCTTCAAGTGACTGTCTTGATAGTGGGCAATGGAACTTCAGAAGAACCATTGCTGCCATTGTGATTAACATCAATCCTCAAAAGGCTTTGAATGTGATGTTGGATAAGGCCAAGGGCAAGAGCATGTATTGAATCAATAACAGCATAGTGGACTGGATCCCATTAAGGGAGGTCTAGTAATGCTGACCTGCACACACTGCAAGCCTTGAAAAGTTTGTGTTGATGAGCCTTGCTTGATGCATCCTTCCAAAACTGGGCAGATTGCCAGATATGATTGGCATCCTTGGCTGGCCATTCATTCTTGTCAAGGACATCAATGTCATCTTGATTTATGTTGCAGAATGTGCAGAAGTTCCTCAGAAGACCCAAAACTTGATTAGCTGCTAGCATGTCACAAACTAATGGATGGAATCAACATTGCTTGGAACACTTTGCCTGCTGGGTGGGCATATGTCTGGGTGAAGAAAACTCCTGGGTCCCAAAATACAAGCAACTCTTTCACTGTTAGGGCAAATGCATGGTTGATCTAGCTTGTTGATGGCTTGCTGTTCATGAGGCACACTAAAAATACATTCTCAGGCAGGTAATACAGGTGTGGGGGTAGGTTGAGAAGGATGAGCCAGATGCCAGTGGATGAGACTTGTTATTTGGCAGTTTTCATTTGAAATGGATTGAAGCTGTTAATGGCCAGGAAGGTCAAATGTCCCTTGCCAGCCAGTCCAGGGATGAAAGGATTTCCATTGAGACCAATGACCATCTGAAAATCATGAGAAAACTATATATCTGGCACTGAATTGGCTTCTATGAGAGGAGTAGAATTTTGTAGCAAAAGTTCCTCCATTTCTGCACAATACAAGAAATGGCTGAATCAGGATTTGAGATCATGATGTAGGTGTCACATTCTAGGGGTCAATCTCTTACAACCACCACCAATATCATGGTCTCACCATAAGGAAGCATCACAAACTTGGCTACTGGGAGTCAATTTGTAAAGGCATCTCAGGATGGTAGGTACAGCATCATGTGGGTGCTCCAATGGATAAAGACAATAGCAGGTTGGGCAACATAAATATTCATGAATAACTGAGTCAAGGCCAAGACCATAAAAAGCACTATTTGGGTCTTTGGGAATTAACAATATGAATTCTGGCCTCTTACCTAACCTCTGTAGAATGTCTCATATGCCAGCCAGCTGTACATGGAGCAGACAATGTGGCATGAAGAAGAAAAGGTTCATCACATTGGTCACCAAACATGCTGCTTTAGATGGAATATTCTCAGTACCCTTCTTATAGAAGTGGATTTCTAATGTGCCCATCAATGGATTGGAAGATACAACATGGACTTTTCATGAACCTGTATTGACTGTAATTTGCCCAGGAAATAAATGTGCTTGCTGTTGGTCCCAACTCAACCTCTTCTCTTGAGATAAATGACTGAGTTGCTTCTAGAGTCTATCCCAAACTCTGACCATGTCATCAGTGTACCAGACTGTCAATACTAGATTCCCAAGTTCATAGAGCTGGTTCTCCATGTAAAGGAATGCATAGTTGGCTGGATCATCAGGCAATAATGCATAAGGATCATGATTGGACTGAAAGTTGCCAACATGTGAGGTAACATATTCACTGCTGTCAGCAGGGTTGACCTAAAAAACAAGTGGAGTAGTAGGAGAAAAAATAGGAAGTTCTGCAAGCCATATAAACTCTGGCTCAATCAACCCAAGGATATCATTGGATGTCAGTTCACCCAATATACTGGTATTGGATGTTGGATCATGACCAAGGAACAAGACATGCAAACATTGTCCAGATGACATTGCACTTTCTCATGCAATGAGAAGTCTGTCATCCCTCTGATGACAAGACTTTGTCACTTGAAAAATGTTGAATCCAGCACCTTCATATTGACCAGTCCTTGGGTTAAAAGTGGTACAGTGGAATCAGCAGATGCAGAGATATAACTTTGATTGCTGAGGGCATCATGCCTCCATCCTGAACATCTGCTCAAAGTGATTTTATGTTAGTTTTATGTGACAAGAATTCAACAGCTTGCATACCATTCAACAATTCTAAGTACAACTTGTATATGTGGCCTGTAAGCTTGCTGATGTATGGAATGTCTATTAGCTTCCCCTCATGGGTACTCATCTCTTGAGCCATGAAGAGGCTAGATGCTGGGTCACCAATTATGGTAACCCTTGTTCAAGGGGCACTAGCCAAGATTTGATAGTGAAAGGCCATCTGGTAACTTATGTAATGATCATCCTTTTCTACAATTCTAAATCTATATACTTGTTCCTCCAGAGACTGATATCCCAGGTCTTTATTTTGTTGTAATGCCATCTTGGCTAGATCACAACTTAAAACTTTGCCAAGAACAAACCTGCTTGCAACTATTGGCTAACCTGAGGATTGTCCTTGGAATTTCAATGTTGATCAGGATATATCAGTAGCAAGAACAGAAAATGAATACATTCACATAAAGAGCCCTCACTAAGATCAGCTGTGATCAGGCCCATGCAAAAGTTAGAAAACCAACATTGACATATGCCACATTGAAGCACTCACCTTATATTCACCAACATTACTCTAGACTAAGTTTGATTTAGCACACTGGGAGTATATATGTTCATCAAGACTGGAGGGCCTACCTTGATTGCTCTTTCAGCCATATATAAATAATATCATGGATTTATCACCTGCATGTCTCACCTTACCCCTCTAATTAGAGTTGATATGTTTAGTTCTCTATGATACATATAATACCTGGATAATTACAATCAACTTCAATAAAAATCTGGGTAGAATTTCAGAAGAGGCTGGAGGTGCTATGATGGCTGTGATGGACATTGACAGATCATCTGTCAACATTGTCTGGCTTGGTGGCACCATCAATGCCATCAACACCACTGCTTCCCTTTTGCTCATCATTGCCCATGATGAGCTCGAATATATGCTCAGAAAATATGAAAATTTTCAGAAAAAATTACAGAACCTTTGTGTTCATTGTTGCCAATGATGAGCACAACTATTCCCCTCAAAAATGATTCTAAAATGTTGGAAATTTGGGAAAAAAATTTTGTATGCCTGAAGACTACTTGAAACTAATGGTAAGTGCTTCTAGTGCATCAGCAACTTCTCTCTCTGTGTCGCCCTCATCCTCTTCATCACTCTCTTCATCATCTCCTGGATTTGATATCATTGACAGCCTGTCAATATCCATGGATGTTTCTGGATCCTGCAAGAGGAGGGATTTTTTGAGAGGAATACCAGGAACAATTGAACTGGTGAATCAGGAATTTTGAGCCAGTTTTCTGAAGTGTCGGTGATGGACTTCATAGAACCATGTTCATTCCTTCTGATAATGTTGAATCTGGAAAGCAAGAGTAGGGTTTTAGTCCTTCATATCTGCTTCCTTGGCTGACAAGAAGCTTTCTTCATCTTGAATATGTGTAGCCACCCCCTTGATCTCAATGTTAAGTCATTCAATTTCCTTGCATGCATGCTTCATTTTGAAATAGTGATCTATGGCCAATCTAGTGGCCAACTTGGCCCAAGCCCATTCTTACACATCCTGCCAGCAGTCTGAAAGAAGGTCAAAGTCAGCTAAGAAAGCATATTCAACTACTTGATCCCATGTGAGCAAAGGTCAAGGAGGAGACATTAATGAAGCTGCAACACTGTAATGATTGAGGGTGCTTTGTATGGCTTGCAATCAAGCCTTGAGTGCCTTGCCAATATGTTTGTGAAGTTTATAACCTGTAAAAATTGTGATTTAGCTGCCAATAAAAGAAAGGAAGTTGCTGACCAGTTTGCAACATGTTCATCTTCATGAGTTCAAACATGCAAGAAACAAAAAATCCCTCTAGTTTGTCCAGACATTGCTGATATTGTCGCTGCCCACTCATCACCGCTGCTGCCTTCCACTGCTTGCAATCAGGCATCCATCATTCCAAAGTCCCTAACTCCAGCTCAAGCCCATAGATGGCACTCAGCACATTATCAACTGCCTCTTGCATGTGCTGAACCTGGATATCAGGTTGATATTGATGTTTACCACCCAGTGGCTTTGTTGTAGTAGTGGGAGCATGAGGGTCAAATGCATGCCACCTACTTTTGAGTTTCACGAGCTTTTCACTGAGCAAGAGTCAGTATTTTGCATGCTATGACATGAGGTGAGGAGAACTGACTTTGCAGCATGTAGGTTCACCAGTTTCTGGTAGTATTTCATCTTGAGCATCTCCTGTATTGGCTCCTTTGATAAAGAAGATAGGTAAGTGTGCTCCTCCTTGAGCCACTCATGAAAAACTTTGGTTCCCATAATCCCTTGGTCTTTCATAGTCTCCCAAAGGGTGTCCTCCTCTGCAAGTATTTCTAAGGCTTGCCAATAGTTATTGACAAGGAATGTACCTAAAAAAACTGTCAATAAAGTTGCAATAACAAGAAGTGTAAACCTACTGAAATTATGTTGATTTTTGAAGGAGTCTATATGGGCCATATATTCAACAATCTTATGTTGACGGTGGAATCTGCTAGCATATCAGACTGAGGCAGCGAGTGTGTTTGACTTGGAGAAGAATTGTTCACAATCCTCCAAGTCCTCTAAACTCATACCCTTGACATAAGTGGCAAGGTTAGAGAGTTGACATATCTGATTGTGGGCATGGCCATGGAAGGACCCAACAACAGCCTGGCACCTTAGTTCATGGACTTGAGGACCGAGTTCACTTTGATTTAAGATTTTCTTTAACTTGCAGCCAATGTCATATCCACCGCCAAGGTTATCGCCAAAAATATCAAGCAGTGTGGACATGACTGCAAGAGAATACTTGGATCTGCATGGGATTTCAGAAGCTGAAGGTGAGATTAAACAAGTGCAATGTACAATTCACCACTGGCAATCATATCAGCAATTACCAATGAGAATCCATGTCGACACAATGCAAGAAAAACACCAGTCTCATCGGAAATACTCCACATCTTTGCTGTTATTTCATCTATCATATTTGTTCAATGGCCAGCACATGGATTGTCTTCAGAGTCTCCTGCCTCTGTTGGCAATAACTCCTCAAGAGTTGCCTTTGCCCAGCAGTCAACTTCTTCCTGGGTCAGATATCGATCGCCTGGCACAGTTCATAAATCCAAGCATGCCTTTAACTCTCCAAGACATGGCTCAGATCCTTCTTCAGTAGGAGGTGGTTTCATCGCACATCAGAGACATTTCAGAGAATTGTTACCATCCATTGTAAATAACATTTTGAAAATGAGATTGAGTTCCTTCTCCAACTTATAGGTGCAAGCAGAATAAGTGTTTTTCAGGCACCACTTGGGAATATCACATCCAAGAGCAACATTGACTTGACTTGACATGCAGGCACAAATATCCAGGTAGAGGTCAAAAGCCACAGAAAACTGTTGAGCAATATATTCACAAAAAGGGATTCAGCTAAGATCACAGAGACTCTTCATGAATAGTTCTATAGTGAGATGGAGGCTACAAAGATGAGTGACACAATAGAGTTTGACAATGCAAATGAAAAAGGCAAAAGTGGGTTTTAATGGAGCAGTAGGAAGGAGGCCATGGCAAAGTAGGGCAGCCAGTATGTTGGCATCAGTAGCAAGGAGGCCAACAATAAATGCAAAGGACTCTGATCCCAGGTCAATGAGATTCTAGAAGAAAAAAGCAAAGAAGCACTTACAAAAAATATCCATAACATGCAGCTTTAATGCACCTTCCACAGCTCCTTGTACAAATACAGGTTTTGCTTCAAATGCATTGTCTCCCATACATGCTGCCCAATCTATGTAGGCATTTACAATACCATCCATCTGCAGCTGGAATGCTTCCACACAATTTTGTATGCAATCTTGCCACATGCATTGATCCTTCCATTTTGGATGCTGGCTAAGGTAGCATAAACATCTACACAATGCAAGAGGTTAAGCAAAGGTGTAACTTACCAAGCTTCGTCACATAGAACATCAGCCACAATATACTCAAACTCACCCCCTGCATGGTTGAGGTCATATGAGGTTGTACTGTTTAGCATGTTGCTCAAGTCATTCACAGTAGATGTAGTAACAAGATCTTCTTGCAATAGTTCAGTTTCAGCTTCAGGTATGTCAGAAGGGGCAAGGACAATTGCCGCTAAATACAAGTGAGTTGTCTTGTAAAGCCTTCTCAAGTCAAAAAACTCACCATGTTTGAGTCAAAGATCTGCATTCGACTTCACAATTGACTCTCAAATTTGCTTGCTTCCTAGGACTGCCCCTGAGACTAAATGTCCTCGTGGAGTAGATTTTATTGAAAGTGCACACAGCTTTCTGGAACTTGATATAGCACAGCATTGATTTGTAATCTTTAGCATAATAGTTCAACATTGGGAATCATGATATTCAATGGTCACATGATCTAATCTCTGGAAATTTTCAAGTTGTCCAGAGTCAATTGTCAATAAGTAATTCATACATTACAATAGGTAAGAGCTCTCATTGTTAAATTTTGTACATTTTCCAAAGATTTTGGAGGCAACTAGTTTGAAAACTTCAGGACTAAACCAGGTCCAAGTTCTTACACTGATTGCCTCCAAAAATCTCTGGAAAATGCAACAGAGTCACTTGTCATCTGAATAGTAGCTGAAAGCTTTCATACAGGTACAAAATTCCTACAGAAAATGCACACCGTATATTGTCATTTTCTGTAAATTATCAAGAGGTGAATTAACACCTTCAATGATTAATATGCTAGACTTGTTCTGGGATGGAGTACTCTACATTCAACATTTCCTTCATTATAATACCAGATTTTGATTTCAATGATGCTATTAAATGGTCTATTGAAGCAGAAATTTATGAAAATGATCCAGGTCTGACATCACCACCTTTGGATTATAAGGCTACACTGTTTTGGAGCTCAGTCACTCCCTCCACGACTGTATCTATGCTTGGATATAATGAACTCCTTGGCTCTCATATGCATGCTGCGCAGTCCCCTCCTTGTCCTGATCATTACGCTACACCTCAATCAACCCAAAATGCCTTTAAATCTAACAGTTTCTCTGCCAAGCTGCATGATCATGTTTCCCCTGTTAAAAATCTCAAAAATGTGCATGTCCATGCTAAGCATGCCAAACAACAGGCAGCTGAGGCTAAGAAACATGGACTTGGCTGCCACCCACCTCGTCCTAAAGTCATAGCCATCCATGTCACACAATCAACTCCAATTCAGACAGATTTTGCATCTGATGCATTTCCTCACAAGAGTTCTGGATTTACAGAAAACACTAGGCATCCTAGTGTGCATGAAGGCAAATATGCTAAATTATTTGAAGAGCTACAAGCAGAAGGCTATAAGCTCATTGAGTGGGATGGAATGTAAGCATTGTCTCTAGTTTCTTGGATACTTAGACTTATTTCTATTATGGAACATCTAGGCCACTTATATGCAGGAAAGGACAAATTTTTGGAGTTCTTGTAGATCAACCTGATCTAGAGACTGGATACAGTGAAGCATGCCATCTGGCTTATGAGGCAATTATGAATGAAGGGTGCAATACTTGCTTCACTGAGAAAGAGATGCATCACTGCCGAGGCAACTTTTCTGCTGTGAATGTTGGTGTGACAATGGGATTAGGTGCAACATATCCAACTAATCTCAATGCTGAAGGTCCTCATGTTGACATGCTCAACCACCTTCTTGCAAACCCACATATCCAAAGGATGGCTAACTTTGTGGATGGTGAGCTTATTCCTGTGGGATTTAATATATCTTTATATGAGTACTTAGGTGCCTTCAATTTCTTTGTGCCAAATCTCTATAAACACTATTGCGAGCACCTTGATCCACTTTTTGATACTCTGCCCTATCTTCACAGCATCTTTCTCAAAAGCATGTTCCCTTCTGCAGCATTCAATTTTGGTGGAAATGTCATTACAATAGGTCATTGTGATTGCATGAATTATGCAATTGGATGGTGTGCTATCCAGGCCCTAGGTGTTTTCAATCCTAAGAAGGGCAGTCATTTTGTACTACACAACCTCAAGCTTATCATCAAGTTCCTGCCTGGTGCTCTCATTCTGATACCATCAGCAGCACTTACACATGCAAATCTCCCTGTCACTGAGGGGGAAAGTCACATGTCATTCACACAATATTATGGAGGAGGGATCTTCCATTATGTTGTCAACAGGTATTGCACAGAAACAGAGCTTCAAAATACAGACCCTAAGGAGTATGCAAGGATCAATAGTCTTAAGAAGACACGATGGGAGGAAAATTTGAAGCTGTACAATACCTTTGATTCTTTGAAGAACATGTTTTGTCTGTGGACATGATGTATTGTATTTGTAATTGGTATGCTTTGAAATTGTGGACTGCTTCAATTGACAGCAAGAAAATACAGACTAATAATTCACATGTATAAAATCAAAGACATAGTTAGTTGGTCCATTGGTAATTACTCAACTCACACTACCTCCCGCTGCATGTATGCCATCACAAATAATTCATTTGCTGCTTCTTGAGTCTTGACCTTATGTATGATAGCCTTGACATCATTACCAATAGCCCTTTCAGTAGCATGACTATTCTTCATCAATGCAAGGCCAGAGCAAAGAGTCAAAGAATCCTCACCATCCCTGATAGACACCAGGATGAAGGCCTTGAATGACAGCAAAGTAGATGGATTCATCTTCAAAAATGGATGGTTGATTCTGAGGAGAAGTCTGAGAGTGCAAAAGGCCCTGGCCTTGCAGAGCTTTGTGGAGTAAAGTTATGACCTAAATTTGTGATTAGATCATAATTGACAAAACATGAAGACAAGTCGCACCAGAGGGGGGTTTTTTCCATGGTTTCTTTTGAAATGAAGCAGATGGTTGACCTTTATACTTGTTGCTACCATGATGGTCAAATGCTTGGCAATCTTCAGCCACCAAAGGCTGCAATGCCATGGATCAGAAGGCCTGTGCTCCATGCTTGGCCACAGACCCAGGGGATCCAACTGTCCCTTGAAGAATTGCATTATTCCAGGCAGTAACTGCTTCATCCATATTTTTGAAGCCTCATTGTACAGCACCAGAGTAGTTGAGAGTCTGCTGTGCAACTTCCTCCCTAAAAACTATTTTAGACAGGCAATAATGACATCTATTTCACTTACCAGCTGTCATATACACCAGGAAGGCAGCTGAAAAACACCACATATGCAGCATGTTTTGCCTTACAAGGGTTTTGTCCAGGCATCCCTCTGGCTGCAACAGACATATAGCTATGGTTAGTGCTGTACTCATGGCCCTGCTTGGCTACAGTCTCCTCTTCAGAGGAAACAATAATACATCCATCCTCATCAGCATCTGTCGGAATGCTCAAAAAACCATCTGTACCAGACTCAGAATCAATGCTGTGAGCTTCTCAATGTTGCTATAAGTCAGCCCATCAGGCAATAGATCACGAACTTCCACTCCTACACAGCAAAGTAAATTCTAGGTCAAAGATTTGATGTAAAAAAAAGGATGTCTTACTTTCTGTTCTTGTGTGCTGCATCTTCTGAAGAGTTGGAATGATGGGAGAGGTTGACCAGACATTCAACACATCAACCAATATATGAAGAGCTGGAAGATGTGCATGATGTCAAAATGCAAGGTGCTTGCAGCTCAAAAAGGCAGCTGCTTTGGACTATCAGGCTGCACTATCCCAAATCAGAGAGGAGGTAAGGAAAAATTGGATGGAGGAACATACATGTCACTGACAATCTACTAGATGGGAAACCTGCATGAGCATTGTGAGACAATGGCCTTTGCATTTTTCACCAGAGGACACATACATGACAGCATTGTTCCTGGTTGACATTACAATGTTTTATGAGAAGTATGGTGTTGAAGTGGTTGAACATCATAGTGTTGTCCTCAGAGGCTGGCCTGAAGGCCTCCAATTCTGAAGCCCTGCCAAAATTACTGTGATTGAAGACATCTGCATGCTCCATGATGCACTTGTTTCAGGCGAGTGCATGTGGGTCAAGTTATTGCATAAAGAAAAGGAGGCCCACATGAAGGAAAGACAGGATAGGATCACAAGTGGAGAGCTTGCAGTGAAGAAGCAAAAAAAATGATCAGATGCAGGAAAGCCACAAGGATGCAAGAAGTCAAACATTGGAAAGAAATGGTCTTGCCAGCAGGCCGACTTAGACAATGAAGCAAATGGTAGTGAGGCCAGTGAGAAAGAGCTGCAGCCTCCAAAGAAACAAGCATGGAAGTCAGGTGGAAAGAAGGGAGGTACTGTGAGTAAGCTCCCTCCCATTTCCAAGAGCAGAGAGTTCATCAACACTGACACCAACATCGACAATGAATGATGTTTGTAGATATCAGAAGCCTGGGAATGTGTTTTGGCATGTGTCAACCTCACTATGTCATATATCTCTATCAGCAAAAGAAAAAAACTGTTTAAATCATAGCACACATTTATTCCATATTTTTTTTCCATTTTCCTGCATTTTTAGAGTATTTTGAAGTAGAATAATTGTGCTCATTGTAAGAAACAATGAGCACAAAGGTCCTGGCATCAGACATAACAATGCCAAGACATCAGGGTCCATCAGTCCTCAGGTTGAAGGAAGAGTCTGGAATGGGACCCAAAGGGCCAAGGAAGTTAGATGCTATGATGGGTGACAATTTTTTCCGAAATTTTCCATATTTTTTGAGCATATATTCAAGCTCATTGTGGACAACAATGAGCAGAAGGGAGGCAGTGTTGGAGGCAGCATTGATGGCATTGATGCCACCACTGACAGCGCCAGATGACATTGACAGATGATCTGTCAATGTCCATCACAGCCATCACAGCATCTCTGGCCTCTTCTGGAATTGTACCCAGATTTTTATTGAAGTTGATTGTAATTATCCAGGTATTATACATATCATAGAGAACTAAACATATTGACTCTAACTAGGGTAGGGTGGGACATGCAGGTGGGATTTGAGACAGCACCATACAATTGGATGTCTGAAAGGAGGTTAAGTACCATACAGTGTAGTGTCTCTATGTGTTTTCATTAGCCCACATTAGACTACCACTACCTTTCCCTTACCAACATTGCTATCCTTACTAAACATCATTAAGGCTTGTGTATATCCATCTTGATCCCCTTCTCCTTCCTGTTCCATATTTCACATCATTTCACCTCCTTTCCTTAGCAGGTCCTTCATTTTGCTAGTGCTAGTGTTGCTTACCTCAGCATTAGATTCCCTTCTTATATACTACTTTCCTCCCCTATTAGCTGGGAATTCTTCCACAACCCTCACATACACACTGCAGTCATTTTCCTCCTTACCTTTTCTTGGATTTTGTGGCTGGTCTCTTTTGCCCTACTACATGCCTAGATTGAGTTGGATCCCATCAATGTAGCCAAGGTAGTCCAAGGAAGTTCAAGGAGGTTCAGGGTGGTGTGGTGTAACTGGGTGACAAGGAGGATGGGGAATTCCAGTCCATTAGCAAGAGAGATGGTGTCAATGTAGTGATGAATGATGAGGCCAAAGAAAGTGGGACTGCTGTCAAAGAGCTCAAGTTCAGTGGGTTCCTCAATCCTTCTTACTGGAGAGTATCAACTCTGAGCTCACAAATGTGCCAGTGGTACCATTGTCAATGAGGGCATAAGTTGTACTGGTAGATCAGAGCATGGCACTGATGATAAAGAACTTGGCAGAGTTGGAGTGGAGCTTCTCAGTGGAGCCAGGGGACAATGAGTTGATCAATGGAGTTTGGGAATAGGAGGGGACTTGAAAGGAAATAGTGGTGCAGAAGTCAGAGGCATTCTAATCAAATGTCATGGTAAAGTGGTGCCAGTTGATTCAGTGATTCACATTCTGAGGACAACAGGGGCACTCCAGTGTGGCTGTATGATCAGCGCCCAGAGTTCCTGTGTTATGCTATCTTTAGAACATGCAGATACAAAGGAGTAGTGCATGGTGCTTTTGGTAGAGGAAGGTTCACCATTGAATAGGCACAGTCAAATAGGGGAGGGGAGGCAGATGAAGGGTAAGGAGGAGTGGTGAGCCTAGTCTTCATCAATGAAGTTGTCAGTGACACCACTGTCAACCAGGGTAGGTGTTAGATCAGAGTTTGGGGAGAGAGAAGTGTGAAAAAGGAAAGATTGGGAGCAGGAGGATAAGCAAGCCATGTAGGTGTCTCGAATAGGAGCCAGTGCATGTAAGTGTGAAACTGGGGTGGAGAAGATGTTGAGTGTGATTCCACAGTTTAGTGCATCTTTAAAGTCAGCTAAACCACAGCCTTGTTTTCCTCATACTGAAATTTGTACTTGTTGCCATTGATGGTCTATACTATGCGTCCCTGCATGCTCTGGTCAGGGCATTCTTGCATGAAATAGCTCAGCTTACCACACAGTAGGCCTTGGTTTTTTCTGGCATAGCAACCTAGAGGCATCCAGAGTTGCAGGGAGTGCATGACTGATTGGCCTGTAGGTGCTCCTTATCAACTGGATTGCTGTCAGGGCCATTGTGGTTGTGGCAGCAGTTTCCATTGTGACAACAGTTGTTATTGTTGTTTCTGGCAGACTTGGGAGACTCATCTGTCTCCATGGCTTTGAGGTGAGCAGAAGAGTGCAGGCAGGTGAGTTTGGTCAACTGCAGTTGGGCCTAGTGCACTGGCAGGTTGTACTATTGTGGAAGGGGGTTTGTCAGAGTTGCATGGATGACAAGAGAATGACAGCTGGGGCTGCCTGTCAGGGGATCCCCATTTTTCCCATTTACATATACATAGTTCCTATTCTCTCCTTTTTATTACCTGATCTTATCCTCCTGGCCTAGCCCTACCTACTGGTCCCACTCTCACCCTCTGGGCTGCTCTGGTTCTTCTGGTAGCAAGGTTCCAAGTTCCATCACTCCCACCACAGAAGGATCACTGCCATCACTGGACTTATCATTTTTGGAGTTTTCCCCTTTTAGTGTTTCCTGTGGCTTATGTGTACTATACAGTTTCTTCCCATGCTTCTGGAGCCCCAGAAGTGTCCACACCTAGCATGGGGAGTTCCCCAGACTTGTTCTCTGTGAGTCGCCGTATGCTAGGTGGGTAGATATGCTTGTACACACTGTACAGTACTGAATATAC
>JAGGAW010000125.1:0-17548 GCA_017657375.1 Termitomyces sp. T27 | reverse complement strand
AATAACAGAATACAAGCAAGAACTACAGTTACTCACCTGGCAGAGGGGGATCCAAAGAGAACAAGTCTAAGGTCACCTAAAGCCAGGATCGTGAAAAATGAATGAGGGAGTCACATGACCACAAATCATTGTACAACAATTTGCAATCATGTGACTGTGACAGTCACACTACACATGGCCAGATGCATAAGGAACTGAAAATAAGAGTGAAACATAGGGGAAAAGAGGGGCACTAAGGGGGTGTGACACCTTCGTGACTGCAGGAAGGCAGGGAATGAAGGGAAATGGACTGTTCCCTTACAGGGAGGGCAGAGGGTGAACATCCCCTGAGCCTGAGTCGGGCAATGACTGATGCACTAGTCATAAGGAATGCCATCAAATTAAGTGCATGGTTGGTGCTTTACTTGAAGCCTCACATGAGATCAAGGATAGGGAAAGAGCCTGCGCTGCTAAAAAGGGCCATGAATACATCTCACCTGATGATTTCATGAAAGATACTCATGAGATCTTGAACCGCTTGAAGGAAAAGGCCCAGACTCTCCCTGAGAGCTCAGATGAGGAGGATGCCGGAGCTAAACGGAAGACTCACTTGTATAACTAATCAGATGTGTTGTGTTTGACAGCAATTGCACTCTCTCTTCTCATCCACCACCATGCTGCAGTCCTCCACACCTAAAAACTACTCTCATCCTGCCTATTCCTCTCAAGAATGCTCTAGATGAGATGACTTCCTCATGGCTCTCAAGGTCGTCATCAGTAATGAAGGTAAAAGCTGGTGAACCTGTTCCTTAACTTGAATTACATTTTCATGCAGGGCTTGGTCAATGCAGAGCTTCTTGATAGCTTGTTCATGATGGATGAGGACCAGTTGAAAAACAGAGATCAGGACAGGGATGGAGATAGAGAGGACAATGATGAGGGTAAGAGTTCCAAAGCAAGTGACCATATGTGATTGAAAACTGATTATATGCCTACTTAGCCTTAAAAGCTTCATCAGTGTGGTGTCTATACATTGCTATACTTATCTATCAATGTGTACTGACAACTATCTAGTTTTAAGCAGATGCAACAAGTGCTCATGGTGGTCATGGCAGTGAGGGCAATGGCAGTCACAATGGTGACAGCAAGGGCAACAGTGGTCACCATGGTGATCTTTGTGAGTATACAGGTGATGTTCACAAGAGGATGACCCAGCACCTGGCAGTGGTATTGGACTTGGAGTTAGATGATGATGAATTGTAAGTGCAACATGGACTGGAACTTAGACTCAGACTTGGACACTATTGCTGCATCAATGTTTTATTATATGCTTTGTGGCCTGTATAGCTATTCAATCATGATGTGAATGATGCTGTATGATTCCTATTGTAAATAAATAAAAATTATCATTAGAATGATACTGCAGAATGTGGCTCACTGGCAAGACCATCCCAGAAAGCTCTCAGATGTCAAGGGGATCATCAGGCAATCTCAGGCAATCCCATGTTGCATCCCCTCAGTTGCACTTGGGTCTCAGAATAATAGACAATTATTTACAATTAATTTTCTTCACCCAGGTTGAGTCTAATATTATGAATTTCATGCTATGGCTATGTATAACAACTAATATATTATTCTTCTGGGATCATGTGAGTACCTATATGTGCCCAAGTAATCTAGGCAACTTTTTTCTGATGTTGTGGTGCCTAACAATTACCCACTTGTTTGGCATCATGTGGCAGCCACTTGTAAGTCAGTTGTAAACAAGAGGCCCCAATATATCATGGTTACCTTGTAATTAAAAGATATCTACATAGAACTTGTGGAAGTGGCCAATACTTTACATGGCATAACTCAGGAAGTAGATGTTATAATACTCAAAGTTGTAACTGATACACCCACCCATGGCCACCTAATGTTGAACCTTGAAGCACAATATATGGTCTATGAGGCTTCTCATTCTGACCTTGATAAGTCATGGCCTCAATTGGAGCTTAACTGGAGGTGATAGATAGTCCTAGGCAAGCAGATCCACATTAAACATGTAAGGAAGACAATGGTATTAAATATCAATAGGGAATCACTTAAAAGCCATGCTAACATGTAATGCTCAGGTCATGAGGTGAATATATGGACTGATACATAAAAGTCACATAAGAACATTGTTACACCCAAGATGAGTTTGATGAGCCTTCTTAGTGGCAATTGTGATATCAACTATAAAAAGAAAGAGAAGGCATCCACAAGTCAACAGAGCCATGTGAGGGACAAGTGCAGATATCAACAATTAACAGAAGTGTTGACAAGTCAACAGATATGTCTCAAAAAGGTCAAAAATATTTATTTTCAGAAAAGTAGAAAGGAAATCAACCATGAGAAATATGGTCAAATATGTACAAAAGATGAGATGCAACAATCCAGGATTTTTGGCTGAATAAACTCATTTTAACATCCTCATAAACTGACTATATAACCTAATATAACTTGATGGTTGCTTGATGTATTCTGGTTGAGAGCCAAATTTTGTCTTCATCATTTGCATTTGAGGGTATTGTATAAGTATCAGAGCTTAGTAGTGAATTGAGGAAGAATGAACAATGTCCTGGAAGGTTGAAATAATTATAAATTGAATTCTATAGAATCAATATGTAGGCAAGTAACTCAAATAGTCATAGTATATGTGGTAACAAAAAGAGACTATCACAGGAGACAGAAGATCAAATGCAGAATATTTCAGCCAATTTAGATAGTGTGCTCTCATATCCAATCAGGCACATGATGCAGATATTTGGAGTGAGTGCACAGTCTCATGTACACCCATAATTGAAAGTGGACCTTGAATGAGAGCAATTGTCAATGCAGGATAGACAATCTGCAGAAGGTGAATGTGTGCAAACTCCTGGGGAAAATGGTACACACTGAGATAGAAAGATAAATACCTCCAATCACATCAAAGGCAAAAACTGGAGCAAATTGGTTAGGACTCAGTGTAAGGGCCATCACACTGTAAACCAGCTGTAGGCCCAGCCATTATTCTATGAATGAACACAAAATTTCTGAATCACACCTGTAGAATAGCATAGAAAGCTCCTGCATCTGCCAAGAGATATAGGATGTGCCACAGTTTGAATGAATGACGGTGTTGATTGTCAATATTTGTTTGTAAGAATTTCACATGTTTCCTGTCATTGCAGAAATCTGTAGTAATTGAGTAATGTTTGGAATAAGACCATACCATAATGTCCAACAAATAAAGGATGTTGCAACAAGGTTTGTGACAAATGATAAAATAACGGTTGTGGCCTCTAGAACATTAAATGCTATACTGTTAGACAGTGTGACTGCTGCGAAGGCATCAGGGTTTGAGTAAATTCCCAGAAAGACAAGTGTAACAACTGTATAAGATATCAGCTTGCACAAAATTTTGGTCAAGGATGTGATGCACCAAGAGTGCATAGGCAGAGTACGATAGAAATATACAGTGCCCAACGTTGTTTTTCAAAAATAATCCATGCACGCCATATAATGAAACCATCATTGATGACTGGCTAAGACATTATTATCAAGGACAGTTTGTCAGATTTGGAAGTGGAAAACTCACAGGGATATAATGAAACCAAACTATAGCTATATCCCATTTTGCAAGTCTAGTGTTGATGTAGTCAACACGTTGAGAAAGGGATGGGTTGTTGTTTTGGAAGAATTGATGTTCAACAATGCTAGACCCAGTCATTGCCCAGAAATTGCCACTGAATGCAATAATACCCAAACAAATGACTGCTAGTTGGCATCTAAAAAGCAAAGTTTGAGCCTTATGCCTGATAGACATAATGAATCAGAGTGAGTATATGTGGTATTTCAGAAATCTGTCCCACTGAGCACAAGAGTAAGCACTAATGACTGCAATTGGCAGCAGTAAACCTGTAGATCACTCAGCATGTAGTGTGAAGTTCAAGAATGAGACAGACCATAGCAAAAACAAGCAACTGCTGAATTAACAACCCAGTCATTAAGCAGACTTTGTCCTATCCCTTGGATGATTTGCCGCTCTTCAGGGATCATGACTGTATAAGCTAGTAGAGATGAGAGGAGATGGTTCTAATTGCCTGGTTGCATCACAGTGCCCATGATATAAGTAGGAGGAACAGAGATCAAAAAAATCGACATCAGATATCAGGTTTCATATTGTCCTAAGAACACTCTACACAATTCAGGTGGTTGTGCTGACAACCAGGATAAATCATGATCTAGACTCACAAGAGACTTGGTAGGAAGTGGCAACAGTGATTATCTTTGATGAGGGACCTACGTCTACTGCTCCATGGGTTCAAGGTGGAGCTGACAATGTTGATGATGAGGGAATTGACAGCCCAAATGGTAGGATGAATGTAGATAACATCATGGACAGGCTCAAACTGAAACACCGATGGTGTCTGTCTAGAGAGACTACATCATAGAGATGCTGCCCCAAAGTTGTCGACCGCGCACAGATATCATGGATACCATTTTACCAATGTTGGCTCTTGTACCGCCAGTTTATTGCCTCAATCTACCATCGAGGACGTGCGAGGATCAATGCCCCATTGGCCTCCATCAGGTTTCAAGAGGAATTAGGAATAAGATGGGTTACACCATAATTTGTGGGTCCTTTCAAATTTCCTCTTCTTCTTTTCATCAACTATCGACTGATTGCTTCAGTGATAGATACCAACAATCTCTTACCAGCAGCACCTCGACAGATGACTGTCTGATCTCCCCCAGCCACCCACTCTGACATACTCCTGCCTCACTTCCCTTTTCCATCCCAGCACCTCGTACATCTCCGCTAATCCCTCTCCAGCTCACAGTAGCATACACCCAGAATTTGATCCCTCCATTATGACAGCCCACGTCCTGCTCGGTGCTTACTACAGAGTCTGCAAGTCCGACGCATCCCTTTCTACGTCTACTAGGGTAGGACAAAGTTGAAAGTTACAGGCTAACAGTAAGTTCATAAAACATCCTTGTAAGTATATACCCCTGCTCACATGTTACTGGACTAGAGGTCTGCTCTCATTAACATCTGCACACATCTCCGCAATTTAGAAGTGACTATGAATACGAACGAGTATTTTCCTCGCTTTCCTGTGTATGTCCTCCCTCCCATATTCCTTTCCCTTACTGTACTAGTGCTCTTTTCTTCCCTCCCTCTAGTGATTCCCATTAGTGCAATACCATCCTGACTTACTGACGAGCATTACTGCTGAAGACGTCTACCTTCTTCTATTTCCAAGCAAACTCTACTATGGATCAAAGTATCTCGACTATGTTGATTTTCTGAAGTTGGCTTCGTTCGAAGTGTAAGTCAAACTTGGAATAAGGTCTTCAGGGTCACTATCCACTATCCCTTGCTTTATTCATGTCCCTCTTCAAGCCTCAACCCAATTTCTTGATCACGACTTGATGAAGGAGTGTTATGTGCTAACGAAATTTGGAGTTGGCGAACAGTCGATACTCTCCTTTAACTGACATACTGTGATTGTATTTCCTTAGGAGTTATTGATATTGGACTACACAGGCAAGAGTTCAAATACTTCAAAAAAATCTTTCATGAGATAACAATCAAAATACAACAGATGTCTAATCGGGCAGAATATCCAGTAACATCCCTTGTTCTGTCAATCTCTTGAATCCTTCCACGTCTAGTTCATCAGAATCCCAACAGTGCACAGAGGTCACCAAGTATTGTAAGGTCTCTTGTCTTCACCCTATGAAACTGCACCATACATGCCTGATGGGTTCTTGCAATGGCCAAAAGTGAATCGCTCAAGTCGCGGCAAAATTATAGTACGTTCCCAACACGCGTAAGGAGGGAAAACTATTTGTTAGTCATAACGACATTGATGTTGACTCCAGTATTTCCACAAGTACGTTCTCGCTGATGGGTGCTCCTGAAATATTGTAGAAATACTTTTCGAGGCAGCACCCAGATCTGTTCAAGAACTCCGAAAATACCATGGGATCAGGTTCGGATTTCCAGGCCCTCCTTTGCTCCACGGATAACGATGTCGGGGACGGTAGCACGAGCTTCTGCAATATCGCATCGGGAGATTCGATTCTTCCCTGATTAGGTGTAGCTTCCGCAGAAAAGGGAGAGTGATGGGCGAATCCGGAAGATTGGGTCTGTGTGATAAAGGAGGCCATGCCCGTCGCTTGTGCAAACCGTCGAGGTGTTCGTGATGATATACAGCGTATGGATCCACGAAACGAAGAGTCGTGAGGTTTTGGCATCCAGGAAGGGCTTTGAAGATGTTATCAATCATCATTGTCAGGTCCGTGGTGGTGAGACAAGACCACGGCAAATGTAGGAGATTTGGAACAGCATCTAGGTAATCAACCTCCCATTCCCAGATGTGAGTTTCGGAAAAGAGTACAAATGTTTTTCCCTACTTTCTTCAGATGTGGCAGCCCGTCCTGCGGTGGGCACTGCGAAGCAATTGATCTTGAACTTGGGACAGAGTACCGTTAATGGGCAGCAGGTTTACTGGACAGCGGATGACATGATCGAAGACCTAATGTATGTGAAACGAGACCTCACGTAATGAATTGGTGATTGTGAGGCACTATTTGGTGAGAAATCCATGTAATATCAGAAGGACGATGACATGAAGAATCTAGCAGCGAGTGCAGGGATCCGAAGTAAAACCATACGCCGTACAAGAGGAACGATGAGAACACTAATAGAGAAAGAAGCCTGATGATCTACATGTAACTAGCAGACGATATAGAGCTCATTGGGGCAGGTGACATATTCAAATGCCATGTATGAGCATCAAAAAGCAGCGAGGTTAGCTTTGAAAAGCCACCGAAAGTCATGGAGGTGCACTGGGAGGTAAAATGGGAAGTACTGGTTCAATAGTAAGGTCATGTAAGCTGATAGCAGGAATTCTCAAGAAGTGGATTCCAGAAGATCGGCATGGACAAACACTGTGCTATCATCACCGAATTCAAGAGACCGGTCGCGATGTTGAAGAGCGAATGCACGACCATTGCCCATGAACGTCGATCGAGCATACGTTGGCAAAGGAAAGGGGAATTCTATGCGCATGCAATAGCGTAGTCTCGAGGGATTGAGTAGAGAGGAACGGAGGAAAGGCACAAGTAAACGAAGGATGAATAGATGGTGTACTTAATCCTCTCATTGCGATCTGTGCTCACGGGGAGTTCACGAACACTGATTCAGAGGTCGAAGATCCCAGGATGAAGGGCCAAGAGTAGCGCGAGACTGGCTACACCATAGGAACTTCGAGACGTCAGATTCCATTGAAGATTGATGACTGGCTCCATCAATGGCTAGATATATTGGATATTGTTGAGAACCTCCTCGTGCGTATTAGCACACCTGCACCCACACCGTTGAAAAAAGAGAGTTAAAGACTTACCTTTCCTGAGGATGCTTATACTTCCTTATAATCACGCCCGACAAACGCTTTCCGAAGCCGTCATTGTGCCGGAACATTGACGACATCCCGAGTCCCCACATATTCGACAGAGTATCCGGAAACCTTTCAGCCTCTTCATAGAGCTTTAGAACGATAACTGCATCTGGCATGGCGGAGGAATTCCGAACATTTGAAGATGGGTGGCGGTCGACGACGGAACGGGGAGTAAGACCAACGATGACAGACAAATTGGATGGGGATCACGAGGCCTTAAGTGTAGTACCGATACGGTATAGGAACGATGATGTCGGGAATTTCAGAAACGAGGGAGGTCCCGTATATCGATATACAACTACCGGACAACATCGAGCGCTCTGAACGGCTAGTTCAAGCACCGCATGTTCAAGCACCGCATACAGGCCTACAAAAGCAGGAAACAGTGTACAGCCTGCTTCCTGAAGCCGGAAAAAGGTCGTTGGAAGACGTGAAAGCGCAACAGAAAGAACAATAGCGAGCGCTGGTTTGCATGAGATTACGTAAGCTTTCTCTTTTGTGCTGGCTCGATACTCTGATTCCGAGAACTGGCCAACGAATATGGTGGTGGGTATTCTTGAGGTGTGATGATAATTCCAGAGCGGGTGCTCGTCGGTGACGATCCTTACTGGGTTCTGAGAACCGTCGATGCATCCAGGTCCTTCGCGATCTCGACCAGCCGACTCTTCGCGGATGGTCAATTCATGAACGACGGATGAAGAGGTCGAGTATCGATGATGACAAGGTCTGGGATAGGTTTCGCGTTTTTTTCGTCGTAGAGGGCTCGTACCAAAGATACATAGAACGATCGAGGTCTGTCCAAGATTGGTAAGTTGACTTCGAACGGCAATTGGACAAGGAAATCGCGCACCAAGTGCCCTCTAGTCAGGCGTATCGACGAACTGCGACAGAAGCCAAAGTTACAGCTGTGCTATGTGGATAGATATCCATGTCCTTCCAGGTTTTCGAAGTACTCATGACGAAGAGAGATGGCATGTTCTACTGAAGGAGAGTTGAGTAAATGAGGTCAGAAATGCTGGAGGATGGGATATGATAGAATGGTATTACCGGTGCGGTCTGCACAGTAGGTGCCTGGTGACCCCAGCGGCCAGAAGTTCTGAATGTTGGTAGCGGATAGGATAGTTGAAAAAAGGTAATGTGTTGATTCGCTAGCCGATCGACGAATGAAGCGTGAACGCAGGGTGGGTAGGAAGCAATGACACGTTGTGTGCGCGCTTGAATGTTGGCCCGGTGTATCAGCGGAAGGACCCTGCAAGAGTGAGAGCGGAAGCAAAGAGTGATATCGGAGTTCGGAGATCATGAACTTCTCGGAAGTCGTCGCGTTCAGAACCACGTTGTTATGCCCTGTAAGCTCGTCACCGCGCTCAGACTCCTCGAGAACGACCTTCACAACTCCGTGCGTGGTGTACTTTCATCTTGTTGACCACTTATAAGTAGCCTCACCACTTCCACAAGTCCTGGTCTCGAGCTTTCAACGGGCCCTCGATTCTTTGCAGCTAGGGTTGAAAGGGGGTATTATTTCGTCTATTTTTGAACATATAATGACAGGTAAGAAGATTTCTAAAGATAATTTAACGCTAAACAGAAGCGAGCTCGCTTCAGATCTCGCTCACTTGTGCAATGGCCACGCTACGTAGATCGAATGATCGTGTCTTCCCTGATCGTGTTGGCGTCCAGAGCTATTTGAATTGCCAAAGCCTCAAAATTCCGGTCTTCGTAGTATCTACCTCAGGCTCATTTTTCGAAGTTGAGTAATTCAATTTCGCCGGTATTCAAACCTGTACCAGGCCCCGCCAAGGTCCCGCTGATCCTTACTTACAAGGGCCTCAGCAAATAGATGGATCCGCACCTGCATCTTGAACGGATCTCGCCTTTCCTTTCTCGACTTCCCTCGTGGGTCGTCACCTTCGCTTAGACACTGGTAATCGTCACAGCACGACAACAATTGCTCACGATGTCATCTCTCCTTACCCCGGTGTTTTCTCTTTCTCATTACCTGGCCATTTTCTATGCAGAGATGCGGTTATATTGCCGTCCATTTTCAAAAATACCGAAATAGAAAGATTCCTTTTCCGCGTCTTCTATAGCTATGCACGGAATGTTTAAAATCCTACAACGAAGGCATCCTGATAACCACTGGTGCACACTCCGGGGGTGACGCTTGCAAATGAACAGGGTTCAAACGTTCCCGCAAACCATGTTCCATATGTACATCGGAGGGTCTCCTTGATTGGGGGATATTGGCATCGAGGATCCGGATGCAGGCAACATATTGGTTCTCTCTCAGTAAGCATGTGCTGGATTTCTTGAGGAACAAGGATCAAATAACGTAAGTAGCGAGGGCTCAATAATAGCTTTGGAAAATGCAAGAAAATAGACTCATTGGTGTATCCAGATCTCCGCCCAAGAGTGTCCAGCGACGTATGAACGGTTGGGGCAAAGAAGGGATTCGACCCTTTCAAAAGGTTTACGATATGAGTGGTCATCTACCCTTCTGATTTCGCGCTTTAGCAATAAATTCACCATCTGTAGTTCATAGCAGAAAGTCCTACTATCTTTTTGATATGTAAACCTTCGTGCTAAGGGGAGCAAGATGTCAAAGTCCAAGCGCAGCAGGTAAGAAATTCGCTGCTATTTTCTTATCACGGTGACCCCCTGTTTCTCGAAGTTCCGGCGCATCATGGAACGAGCACAATGCGATTTAAGAGTGCATACCGACGAAATATGATTCAAGACTGGCAACTAATTTCCTCTCACAATCCTATCAATATGCCGTTTCCCGTGTTTATCTATCCGCTGCCCTTTCCATGCGTTTATGTCTGGAATGAATGATCCTCAGGTGATATGTTCACTATCCTTCCAACCTAAGCTGCCTATACTCCGTTAGACTCGGCTTCGAAAGTGCCGATGTTCGTTGCCTTGTCACTATACTAACTATCGTCGCTTTTCTTCACCAAATAGTGGTGCCCGTAGCAATGGCAAGACACATTGAAACTCTCTCCAGAGAGCGCCACGACCATCGCCTCTGACTCAAAGTTGTGCGTCTTTGATGACAGGAACACAATCTCTGCATGTAGTCTGGCTTCTCCAATCTTCTACCTTGCCTCACAATGAAAAATCTCAAATGTGTTGCCATCACTTTGGGAGAAGCGCGTCGAAGTTCTACAGATCTAGTTATGGAACTTCGTCCGACGTCGACAAAAGCTACAAGGGATTAGAGGTTGATTTTTCAATGCTCAACTGAGAATGATCTAATTTACGGTGTCGCCTTGAGATTATGATACTTGTTCTCTTCTTGATGATGATCACTGGCACTAACATCCTGGACCCAAGGAGAAGGATGAAAGCTTAAGCAGCTGTAACCCGCTTCTTGCAATTGGGCTTTGGTGGCAGAACACAATGTTGCTGAAGGCTTGTCGGGACAACAGAAATCCCGCTTGTAAGATGGATTGTGATAGCACTCAATCATTGTCAATTTACACTTGAGAGGTGCTGTGTATGGGAGCGGTAAAGTGGACTGTCAGTCAATGTCCTGGAAGGCTGTAATAACTAAATGTAGATGGTAGGGAACAAATATGTAGGCAAGAAACTCTAGCAGTCATATCAAGTATAGGGTGGTGCAGGAGATGGAGGGAGAGATATGAAAGGTTTCAGTAAATTTAGGTCTGTGATAAAGATCTTTGGAGTGAGATCATGGTCTCATGCACACCCACAACTGAAAAGGGCCCGTGGATGAGAGCAATTGTCAATGCTGGGTAGACACACTGTAGAAGATAAATGCATGCAGAATTACGAGGAAAAGGTACACACTGAGATAGAAAAATAAATTGTTTCAACAATATCATAGGCAATTCTGTCAGCAAACTGATGACTAGATGCCATGGTCATCACAATGAAAAGCAGCTGTAGGCCTATCCATTATTCTTTGTATATACACACAGGCTATGAATCTGACCTGGAGAATGGCATAGAAAGCCCCTGCATCTGTCAAAAGATGTAGAATGTGCCACACTTTGAATGGTTGACGCCATCGGATGCTAGCATTGGTTTGTAAGAATCGTAAATGTTGCCTGTCATTGCAGAAATTCACAGAAATTGGATGAATGTTGAAAAAATGATCAGCACATACCACAATGTCCAGCCAATGAAGGATGTTGCAACAAGGTTGGTGACAAATGATGAAATAGTAGCCACAGTATATAGAATATTATATGTTAGCATACTGTTGGAACAGTTTAGGCTTGCCACCATGACATCAAGGTTTGAGTAAATTGACAGAAAAACCATTGTGAGAACTGTATAGGTTATCAGCTTACACAAAATATTGGTCAAGGATGTGACACACAAAAGGTGCATTGGCAGAGTCCTATAGAAATATACAGTGCCCAACGTCGTTTCGCGAAGATAATCCATGCACGCCATATGATGAAGGCATCATTGATGACTGGCTAAGCCACTATTGTCAGCTATAGATTGTTCAATTTGCAAGTGGAAAACTCACAGGGATAAATACAAACCAATTTAGGGCCACATTCCATTTCCCAAGAACAGGATCGAAATGGCCAACATGTTGGGAAAAAGATGGAATTTTGTTTTGGAAAACTTTATATTCAGCGATTGAAGAGCCAATCTTCACCACTAAATGTCCAGTGAATGCAATAATACCCAGAACAATGATCCCTAGTTGGAATCTGGAAAGCCAGGTTCGAACCTGGCGCCTGATGGGCATAGTAAATTTGGATGAGTGTATGTGATCTTTTTGGAATATGTCCCACTGAGCACAAGAGTAGGCAGTCATGACTGCAACTGGCATCAGGAAACCTGTAGAATTTATGAATAATCAGCACTGGATGTTGGCATTAAGAATAGGTAGACCATAGCAAAAAGAAGCAACTACTGGCTCGACAATTCCATCAAGAAGCAGAGTTTGTCCTGTTTTTTGAATGCTTTGCCGCTCTTCAGGGGTCATGTTTGTATGAGAAGTCAGTAGAGGATGGAAGGGGACGGTTCTAGTTGCCTGGCTCCATCACAATGCTTGATAAATATATGAGGAACAGAAATACAAAAATAGAAAATTGACATCAAAAATATCAGGTTCGCTCGCATACTATACACTAATAGCTCATGCCCTACATAGTTTGCGTACTAGTATTCAACGGACATCCTCTCCATCAAGTGTTGTAAGAGCCGTCACTCATTTCCTGGCACATGTCAATGAGAATCTTTACACAGACAATAATAAAACCTTTCTGAAGAGTCGCTACTAAGTTCCCTTACTGACCACCTAATTCGTAAGTACCAGGGGAATAACACGATTCAGTCACTGAGCCATCTTGGACTGTCTGGATGAAGACGTACAGTATTTCCTTTTTCCTTCTCGTGTTTGTACCTGTACCCAGTATTACTGTAATTTTTCTAATAGTGCTGTACATTATTCGCACATTATGATAGATTACGATAGGACTACCAACCGTATTATATATCGTATACAGCCATACCAGACATCCATGCCCTCATTTGTACCATTACAGCTACCACATAGAGGACTTCTAAGACCCTAGGATACGGCACTGTACAAGAAGGGATATAGATGTACTACGGTCGCGAATCTGATCATGCTGTGAGTAGAAAATGTTAGGTGTAAAAGGGGGTATACTGTTGAACACCGAAATAATATCACACACTAGCACGTAACAAGTCATATTGAAATTGTTCTGGAAACGCCATCAAACGCACAATTGTGGTGGCACAAATCATTGCTGAGGACCGAGGTAGTGGATGCACAGCTGTAAACCAGAGTAGGTTGGAAACAGCGATCATCTTCTGGATGAAAGAGATCTACACGAGCTGAGGTGGAGTCTGGACAATGATTGCTTGCTGAAGTATCTAGCATCATGAAGATAAGTGCAAAAAATGATTCGAACCTGTAAAATGGATGTGAAGCACCGTAGCTATAGTAGTAACCTAACCTTATTGTGTTGATAATTAACTGATAGTACTAGTAGCAAAGACTGACGACATAATGGCTGTGGAGTGGTGTGTAATGAGATTCTCTTGCTCATGAGGGTTCACTCAAGTTGCGCGAAATATGAGTCAGGCTCTGTTGAAAAGAAGTTTGTCAAACTAGCGTCTAAGTTCGGAGACGAAATTCAGCTTGGGGTGTGGCTGTGCTGTATCTGCCGAATCCCGATCAACAAAAGATCGAACTTCCGATCGCCCCACCATTTAACACCACGTACCTACGTCTGTGGCAAAACTGAAAGGCACAGTTTGTCGGCTTCGACATCTTTACTTACCTCTGCTAGTATAACAACGCTAAACTAGAGGTCGATATCCAAAGCTGTCCAATTTAGAAGTGTGACTAGAAATACGGATGAAGTCTCATCATCTTTTCCCGTGTACGTCCTTGGTCCCCTTCCTTCCCCTTACCGTAATACCCTCTACTACCCTCCATCTAGTGATCACCAGCATAGTACCCACCACCTCTGCTCAATCATACGGCTACCTCCACCGCGATACCCTGAACCAACTCGCGCCTCGCGATTCCCCATTGCCCTTAATCAATATCGCTTCCAGGATAAGTATACCCAATTTGTCATCCCACCTGTGGCCACATGCTCTGCTCGTACGTGCTTCACAGATTCGGTCCTTCGTGTGTCCTACTCGCGCGGCTCACCCAAATGGACAGGGTGTTAACTTCTTCCACTGGCCCCGAGTCTAGACTACCGGTTCAAGTGGGGCGGTCTCAATTCGAAGAGAACAAGAACGGCGGTAAAACCGGATTCCTTTGGGATATTCATGTAATGTACCTATTTTGATCAACGCTTCTGAAAAGATTCAGTGTCAAATCGGGCTCCAAGTCAAGGTTTAGTTCAAAGGTCAGATTTTCAGAGGTGACCAACAAGACATGCTAAGGTCGAATGCTTCTTCTGTCACCATAACGTCCATTGTCTACCCGCTGTTGACTGCTTCATCTCCATAATCTTGCCTTAGATTGGCTCACTTTCAGGAAGCAAGGAATTAGCGGAGTTCAGAGACCGTCAACTCACCGCCTACGATATACATATGTCGCATTCAGCCGCGCTCAGAACCTACAAGCTCGACATTGGCGCTCCTCCCGCAAACAACCTTCACATGCCAGTTCGTTGTGTAACTCCGCCTGTTCCCATCTTGCCAGCACTCAGTAACATCACCACTTCGATAATTCTAGTGGTCTTAAGCTAATGTGCCAATCTTCAGCTTCCAGTTATTTTCAGCATATAAAGCATATAATGACAATCTATCAAGGGAAATTAATGTCAAACAGAAGTGAGCTCGTTTGGACTCATTCACTTGTGTAACGGCGGCGATGTTACGTAGATCAAGTGACTATCTTCCCTAATCAAGTGCTGGGCCGTCTACATTAAAATGCCGGCCTTCTTAGGATCTACCTCAGACTCGTTTTCCGTTACCTAGGTAAGATTGAGGTTGAGTAATTCAATTTCGCCAGCATTCCAACCTACATCAGGCCCCGTCAAAGCCCCATTTATCCTCAACTACGAGGCCCTCAGGAGGCAAATGGACCCCCACCTGTATCTCGAATGGTTATCGCGTCTTCTTTTTCGACTTGCCTCGTTGTGCTTCGCTCTAGTACTCGCTGCAGCACGGCTATCTGGAGGTATTCCTTAGCCCGATTCTCTTCCTTCCTCATCACTTGACCATTTTTACGAAGATATCTGATTGTATGTGGGCCAGTTGCAAGAGATACGAGGCAAAAATGTTCCTTTTCCGCGTCCTCGATGTGCGACAATGTTTGAAATACTACAACGAAGGCATTCTGACAACCAATAACGTAGCATAGTCGTACTCCGGGAAGAGGGTTCGATCTCCTTGATCGAGTGGCATCAAGATCGGGGATACAAATACAAGCAATATGTTTATTCTAATCAATCAGATGCTGGATTCCCCTAGGAAGAAGAAAATTGAACAACGTAAGCAGCGATTCAGTGATAACTTGGGAAATTCTAAGAAAAGCTGAATCCAAAGCTCCGGAATATCCAGCGATATATGCAAGATTAGGGCAAAGAAGCTCTTATGAAAAGGTTTATCACGGAGGGGACATCTACTCGTTCTGATTGCATGTTGGTTCATTAAATTCGCCACTTGCAGCTCGTGGGTGATATATAAGCTTTCGTTGTAAGGATGTGGAACAAACTATGGATGCGAGGGGACCAAGAATTCACCTTGGAAGAAGCGTAACTATACTACACTCTTCGACTAAGCTCTACATCGTTTAGAAACTCTCCCCAGCTGGCCTGGAAAGATGGGATGCCAATGTCGCCATCTTTAATTATTAACAGAGGCGAGATTCTGTCGCCGATAATCTGGTCTGGTATAGGGACAAGGCCACTCGTGTTTGTGAGATGGATTGCTGGTAAGAAATTGAATTCGCAGACAAAGTGTAAGCTCTAAAGATTTGTCAGGCACCGTCCTTGCTGAGACGAGCCACAAAGTTTGAGACGAACTTGGTTCTTTCACTCATCATCGCAAGGTGTTATTGGCCATAAGACGACCGGGCCTGCTATCCGGGTTTCATTTGCGTTGCAGATGCCCCTGCTTGACCTTTCATTGGCAAAGTAACGATGACAGGTCTCACCAAGCCTTCAGCGGATCTCGCCTTTACGTTCTCAACTTGCTTTGCCGGCGGTCGCCTTTGCTCGGGCACTGGTACTGTAGCAGCACGACAATACTAAACTTGCTCGTGATGTAATCTGAAAGTATTTCTTATCCCAGTTCTCTTCTTTCCTCAACGCTTAACCATTTTCACGAGGTGACTCCATGTGGGCCAGCTTCAAGGATAATACCGGGGCCAGCCACTAGCGTCGTGTAGTCGCACTCGGGGGACAACGCTCGCGAATGAATGAAGCTCGAATGTTCCCGCAAGCTATAGTTCATATATGGTTTCCTCGGTTGGGCGACATGGATCTGGATGGAGGCTCTCCCATTCTGATTTCGTGTTGGAATGACTAACCTCTTCAATGTCAAAGTCTAGAGGCATTTCCATGTTGGCTTAGGAATACCGGATGCTAATATGGCAATTTTAATGAGTATTTCTCAAGAAACACCTATGAAAAGTTACATAACCTGTTTCTAACAAGTGTTTTCTTTAGATCTCTACACAATTTCCTCAAGTGAATCGGATATACTGAACATCGTATATGTACCAGACACCTGTTGTATATAAGGACAAACACCTGTTGCCAGTCACGGTAGACTCACTGTGCCGGTCAAATGTTATACGAAAAGTGGCAGTGTGTTGCCACTTATTGCTAGCTGCGGTAGGCCACAAGTTTCGAGTGAGACTAGTATCACCAGTCAAAAAATATTGCGGTCCGATGCCAACACATAAGCGGCACCAGAAGGGGTAATTAGGAGCAAAAAATGCAAAGCAACAACCAGGATCGAACTGATAAATCGAGGCCTCGCAGTAACCTGTAGTCCAGGAAGTGATACCACTAGACTACGATGACATTGAACATCACCATCCACCATCACTGGTCACACGTCACTCTTTCAGATCCTGCAACCAGCCACCACCTCCGAGATCCTGCACCATGCCCCCACCTCCTGTCAAGACCTAGGACTCGCCTCTTGCGGCATGTCGACACTTTTGCCTCAGTCGGATCTCGTGGTTCATAACCACCTTTTCCTCCACACTCCTTTTTCGCGGCTCATCACCACTTCTCAGCAGCCAACCACTCGTTTCTCGCGGCTCATCACTACTATTCTGCCCAACGTAATTCTTGCGGTAGGTCACCACTTCTGGCCTCATTCTCATATCTCGCGACTCATCACCACATTCCAGCCCACACTCATTTCTCGTGGTACATCGACACTTCTCACCTCACACTAATTTCCTTCGGTGGATCACCACTTCGCGCCTCACCCCATATCTCGTGGCTCATCACCACTTCTCACGCAACACTCGTTTCTTGCGGCTCGGCACCACTTTATCCCTACTTCTCGTTCCCTCGGTGTGTCACCACTTCTCGCCTCACCCCCATATCTCGCGGCTCATCACCACTTCTCAGCCAACACTCGTTTCTCGCGGTGCA
>JAGGAW010000124.1:0-17627 GCA_017657375.1 Termitomyces sp. T27 | reverse complement strand
CCGTTTCCTCAGCGTAGATGACCCCGACTCGTCCGCGGCCTAGCCGTGCCCGACTCAAACCCGTATCTAAGGTATCGTGTGTAGGTAGAAGAATCTATGATTAGTATATTTGGGAACGCTCGGCACAGCACGAAATAGCGTCCTTCAGAAAGGAGGGACGGGATGATTGAGGGACGTATTTTGAGGCGTGACCTCGGCGTGACCTCGCGTTGTTCGGCTCGAACTATCATCTTCACGCGTAGATCGTAGCGCGTTCTTTGTATTCTCGCCATAGCATAGAGTTTTTGTTCTCCCACCCACCCACACCATTAATTCGGATTGCTTTTCTTACCACATTCATTGTCATACTAGTTCTCTTTACTTACTGAACTTTCATAGTACATACTTGATTTTCTTCTAGCTACATATTCTACCCCCATCTACTTGGGGATTCCGTTTCCTCAGCGTAGATGACCCCGACTCGTCCGCGGCCTAGCCGTGCCCGTTTCCTCAGCGTAGATGACCCCGACTCGTCCGCGGCCTAGCCGTGCCCGACTCAAACCCGTATCTAAGGTATCGTGTGTAGGTAGAAGAATCTATGATTAGTATATTTGGGAACGCTCGGCACAGCACGAAAAGTCACATGCGTGACCGTCACAGAAAAGTCATTTTTGCACCGAAACTTGAAGCTTGAAGCTTGAACGCCTGGCGTCCTCGAGTTTATAGCCATGGTCGTATCTATTCCCTCTGTCCTTCCAACAGCATCCCCGTCATCCACTGCACGCAAAAACCGCCGAAGGATCACTCGAAAAGGTTCGCAGCCTGCCAAGGTACCGACAAAAAATGTAGATGAAGATCAGGAAATGAACGATGCAGAGGGATCAACATCCAACATAACAGACCAGTTCACTGAAGTAGACAACCAGGGAGACGATGATGAAATTTTAATCGATGCCGATCCTCTAGAAACTACTGCCGCTCCCGCTTTTCCTGCTCTCGCCCCTGGCGCAGGCGCTACCCGACTCAAGTCTGAGACTAGGCGAATACCAATACCTCCTCATCGAATGACTCCAATCAAGAAAGATTGGATTAATATATTTGGGCCCTTGACGGAAATTTTGGGACTGCAAGTTAGGATGAATGTTCAGAGACGATGCGTGGAAATAAGGGTACGTCAAAGTTCTTGCCGATTCACACATATCTTTGATGAGTTCCGCAGACTTCGAAGGAGACCAAGGATGTTGGAGCTCTGCAAAAGGGCGCAGATTTTGTGAAGGCATATGCTCTTGGCTTTGATGTCAATGTGTGTACTTGACTTCGATTTAATCACAATACAATCTCTTCTCACTCCTTTTCAGGACGCAATTGCACTACTTCGGCTGGATGACCTGTACCTCGACTCTTTCGAGATCAAAGATGTCAAGACGCTACACGGAGATCACTTGTCTCGAGCAATAGGTAAACAAGATTTCAATGACTTTTGGCCTATTATTCATCATCTTCTTTCCAGGTCGTATTGCCGGCCAAGACGGAAAGACAAAATTCACGATCGAAAATGCCAGTCGAACTCGTATTGTTTTGGCCGATACGTGCGTTGATATATTCCGTTAACTTAGTGAAATCAGTCTCACCCTCGGCTCTAGAAAAATTCATATCATGGGTTCCTTCCAAAACATCAAAATTGCTCGAGATGCTATTGTGTCCTTAATCCTTGGTTCGCCACCAGGAAAGGTCTACGCTGGCTTGCGAACCGTAAGCAGTCGGATGAGGCAGCGTGCCCTGTAATATTAGACTTGATATATACATTTTCATGACCGATACCCATCTACAGAAAGGTTTGAGTGCCGCCCCTCACCAGTTACTTGACACCCTCTTCAGACCAGATAAAGTGTTGGAGCATGTCGATTCGACTTCGTTGTTATCAACGCCAAAGTCGAGCCACTATGGAAAGGCATGATCTAGTCAAAGACATGCTTTCATGTATAAGTATGGGACACGTACTGAAGGCGTCAGCATCATCTCGATCCATATGATCGAAAAAGCCCGGGGCAAACTCATCGTCTTCATCCGGTAAGGACCTTGGACCATCGCGGTTGACATATGCCTAGAGATGACAAAAGGATGGCGTCAATTATTTGCAAAAGTTAAACAAGGAATTAGACCAACTATAACATCACGGCGGTAATAGGTTCTATTCCCTGGGCTATTCCTCGAGCTCGAGAGAGGAGTTATACGATCCATGTCGTCTGCGTTCAGCTGAAGAGAGTAAGGTTGAGATGACTGGTGCCGCGATCGAGAGGACGTACATTGAACTCGTTCCGAGCATTAGTCTCTGATATTAACGGCGCTCTTGTGATTCTAGGCGACTGCCTCGGGGTACTCCCCTATGAAATGGATGTCAGTGATATGTAGTTTTCATCAATAGGAAAGAGCAAACCACTGTTGACCGGCGAGAGGTGCCGCGGCTTCGGGAGGATGACGTTCTTGAGGTGCTTGTCGATGCTACCATGTGTATATTGTCAGAGGGGTGAGATGTAGGACGTTTTGAGGTAAGATCTCACATATGCAACATTATATATACCCACCTAAGTTTGTGGCGCAGTCGAGTTTCCGAGACATCTCACGCCCCTGTCGTACAATCCAACCACAATCGTACCCGGCCTTTTCAATGGCAAGATGGCCGAGCGGTTAAGGCGTGTGACTCAAGCGTAGCTTGCCTGCTTTCGCGGGTTCTCATCATCGAATGGTGGCGTGGGCTCAAGTCCCACTCTTGTCATCGTTTTGCATCGAGTTTCCGATGCAGTTGAACTGGGAGGATTGGATACCCCTCGGGTATGTACCCCGTCGAGTTTCCGATGCTGTGTTACGGTTTAATAAGGAGGATTCGATACCCCTCACCGATACTACCCAACAGACAAGCTTACTAGTATTTGCATACAAATAATATATGCTTCAAAGACCTAGAAATCAGCCGTTCAATTCCACTCGTCAGACATCAAATGCGATTTTTCACTGTTCCATTTTGATTCTCATTCTCCTTGAGAGCTCCACGGATTCGCAAGCCAAGATGTTGGAATCATAAGATTTTCCGAAGTGCTAGTCGTCTTGGCAGAGAAACCCCGCGGAGAAGTCAAATACATGATCTCAATAGGGCCGGAAATTCAGCGATTGAAGTTGATGATGATTGCGTACTTGGTACTTAGTATACAACGATGTATACGTAAATCGGCGAGTTATATACATGCATGGAGAGGGATCCGCGAAAAAAAAAAAACATAATATTAGTAGATCTGGAGTATATTCTCATTTTGCGTAGATATTGTAGTTCCATATGGGCGACGAGTACTGGACGAGAGGTATGTTCACTGATTCAGTAGGCTAGCCACTGGTCACCGCAGGCGTTAGAATTTGATCTCCATCAGATCATAAATCCAATACTCACGAAGGGCAGCTGCATCGTCATGGCTGAGTCCGTCGAAGGGGTTGTCACGGTATTCAGAAAATACATCATCGTATCCATAGTCCGCGTGGGATCTTTTTGAAGTCCCGGAGGAATTGGAATTCTGTGTCCTATGTTGCCGAGAGAACGCCTGAAAAAAATTATAGTAATCGTTCAGATCAAACGCGGGCAGGTAGGAAGTTGGTTCCTAACCTCGACATCACAACGATTGTAGTACTTAGTTTGACCGCCGTATTTGTTGTCAGTGATTGAGATGGGCGGAATGCTATCGATTTGAGCCGCAGTAAGCTGAACAGCCAAAATTAGTCTAAGTTATACCCATAATTCGTTGAACAACTTGGCAACTGACATTAAACTCATTTCGAGCAGCAGTTCTCATAATCTTTGGGCCATTTGGCTGCGCAAGAGTTATTCCATTCGAAGTAGAAGGGCCTGCGGCGTTAGTTTGAGAGTTCTGTCGGCAATCAGTGTTTGAATAGCATTGGCATGCGCGACGGACTCGAGACTGACGGGCTTGGTCTCAGACTGTGATTTTTTTCTTCCGAGGCATTTTAGATGACCCTGTTGCCACAGCCGACCCTGTTCGCTTTCGAGAAGTTGGCGTCTTAGGCATACTGAAAGAGTTCCTCGAGTCCGCTGATAGGGTCGTGACGAGAGGTTGCTCCACACCCCAAGTCCTTCTCATGTATGACGTCATTTTTCCCTACTACCATAGGAATGTTCGACGAGCAATGTACAGAAGATAACTATATAAGAACTACTCGTAACCATTCATCATGATACTCGAGCTCGTCTCCGTAGAGGATCCGTCACTGGTCTAGATAGGAATTAAAGGCTAAATGAATTGTGGCAAAACTACTTGAGCTTATTCCGAGACGTCTATCCCCTTCGCTCCTTTCGAGTGCTCATACTGATCAACAGCAGAATTCTTAAGGAGACTGGCGAGAGTGAGATGGATGTCAACGTTCCATGAGGGGAACGAGCGAGAATCACATACTTTTCCGAGGCGCCCTTGTCCACGGGCGGACTCTTACCATCCCCAATCACCACCTTGACTCCTACACTAGGCACTCCGTCGACGACATAGTAGATCCATCCTGGGCCAGGGGGGTATACACCTCCATCCGGAGGACCAACAATTTTGAGAATATTATCAACTCTTGAGCACTCCAAGTAGACAAGACGCGTGTTAGCATGGTTTGCATGTGTCACGTAACCGAGGTCCATGAGCGCGACTTCATGTCAAATAATCATATCAGCATGGGGATCAGACAATGAAAAACCCCCACCTTTTTCCTCGCCTTGCTTTCCTGGAGGTACCATAACTTGAACTTGAACCTTTTCGCCAAAATCGATCCGCGCCACTTGTCCAACGATTTCTGGTCGCTTCACTTGCATATAGGGCGGGGAGAACCACTCCACCCTATACTCGGTGCCATATTTGATCTCACTCCGGTCCAAATTTGGATTGCTCCCAGCTATCATCACATCGCCAGTTGGCGTCAGTGTTGCTACGCTATGGTAAAGTCGCGGTATTGAACTCGAAGGCAGACCTACAGAAGAGAAGCGAGAACCATGTACTGCGAGAGGGTTGTACAAGACGGGAGTAAGGACGGGGTGGTCGGCATTAGATGCTCCAACCTGATGGAGGACATTTCCGTAGCCCGATATTCCAGTACCAGCTCCGTTAACAATCAGAATATCACCAGTAGGGAGGAGCACCGCATCAGGCATGACACGTGCTTGGGGCATCGCCTCAACTTTCCATCCATCGTCGATGCCTTTGTCGGTCAGAACGAGTCGCGAGCACTGAGAAGATGCAGGATCTTGAGAAGATATCACATAGCTTGCTTTGTCGTCCGGTATATTTGAACCACCACAGATGAGGACTTCAGGTTGATATTGGTTCTTTGGTGAAAGTGGGAGAAGCAGGCCTGTTCCAGTCATAGGATATGTGACTCGAATACCATTCGGGATCCGCGGTAATCTTCGTTCCTCGTTTCTTTTCCAGTCATAGATTATTGCATCTCGATTAGCAGCTATGAAGACCTTGCCGTCAGACAAAGAGAAGGCAATTGGAAATAGATTCGAGTTCAGCGTTCGAACAAGGAAGTCCAGGGGAATAGGGAGACCGTTATAGCCATGGATATTCTTCGGAGGATAATATTCAATGGTAGGGTTGTTAGTGGTCGCGTTGTTCATCCAACCTCCTCGTTTTGACCCGCCGATGATCATAGCGCTACCATCGCTAAGTCGAACCACTGTATTATACCATCGTGGACTAGCCATCCGAATCCTAGAATGATTTTCATACATATCACAGCCATCAACAGAATCAGAATCACAAGGTGGGAAAATTCGAATGGCTTGAAGTCCATCGAGGTCCCCAAAATCCGCAGACGAAGTACGTCCTTCGACAATCGGATTTCCTCCTACGTTGATGAGCGTGCCATTCCTCAGGAAAGTTCCTCCAGCGCAGAAAGAATTTGATTGCATATTAAGAGGCTTGACAGCATGAGTATGAAGATTGTACAGAGCGCCCCAAGCAGGATGTCCCGATATTGTCAGGGGATTATGTTCAACCTTGTCCACGATGAGGGCGTGACTCGAGGAGATGATCGCAAGCTGCATGGCATGTACACCAGTAGTTCCTCTCTGAGTCAAAGTCCATTGTGAAGGCGCAATAGATTCCAAGTTTTGCGTCGCAAGGAAGGAAGAAACCTGTTGAGAAGACTGAGTCGAAGACTGATTTTGATATTTAGTTCCGACTCCACGAGTAACGACAAAGGCATCAATGTCACAAAAGGTAGATTTTGAAGATCCTTTTCTGTGCGCTGTGTTCGTTATTCTAATTGTGTGAGTCCCATAAACAAGGTCGAAGTTCCAGAAGATGCGCTGCTGCTTGAGGGGAATGTCGTTGTCATGATAGGTGTCCACGGCACGGGGTTCATGGCCATCAATAGAAACATAGGCAATGCCGTGCTTTCTGTCGCAAGTTCCAAACCATTCAATTCCGGTTCCTTTGAATGTGAACGAAATCGCGGCGCCTTTTTGACTCGTTGATTGAATCGACTTGTGGAAATATCCTGGGGAGTAGACGGTTTCCCATTTTCCAGTATAATGTATGAGAGGAGAGGAAGAATCATAGGCTTTGGCACCAGGCGGGACGTAGAAAGGAGTAAAAGTCGTTGGTTTTGTTGACCCAGGAGTCGTGTGGCCGTTCCAGGCCGAAACAGTAGTGGCAGAAACAGACGCCATGAAGACATTAGCAAAAAATATACATGTATGAATCACGAAAATGTGTTTGAAGCGCCAGACAACCATCGAAGTAGGGAAATACAACAGCAGCAGATGGCAGAACTGAACCAACAACGACTGAGATAGCAAGAACAAATAACGCGTCACGAAACTGCTTGGCAACTGGAGACTGGCGTACGTTGCGCGTGATAGACTTAAAGAAGCAAAATTAAGTAGGGCGAATTACATATTGCTACGGTAGAGTACAGACATAGATAGATATACATATCGTTCTAATGAGTAGCTTTCCATGTGTTATGTAGACCAACCGTATCATCTGATCCATTCAATGGGTTTCCTGCCGACACCACAACCGGCTTTTCTTCTCTCTCTGCAGTAGATGGAGCATCCAAACCCACCACACCATTCAACGCTGCCTTAGTACGCATGTTGTCCGCGCGCAAACCTTCAAGGTGCTGTAGGTACTCCTCTGTCACATCCCCTGTAACGTACTCGCCTGTGAAGACGGAACAGTCGAACGTCGTTATGCTTGAGTTGAGGGAGCGCACGGACTCCTCGAGATCAGACAATGACTGGAAGATGACGAGGTCAGCACCGATGGCGGTAGCAATTTCTTCAGTGGTACGCCCATGCGCGACCAGCTCGGAGCGAGAAGGCATGTCGATACCATATACGTTGGGATATCTAATAGGTGGTGCGCAGCTTGCGACGATGACCTTCTTCGCCCCGACGTCCTTCGCCATTTGGATGATTTCTTTTGATGTCGTACCACGAACGATGGAATCTACACAAGACATGAGGCTTGTGGCCACGGTCATCAACGGCATTGACCTACCATCGACAAGAAGGACCACCTTATTCACAAATTCAAGAGCCATCGCGTTCAATTTTCTTCGTACGTTCTTTTTCCTGTTTGTACACTTAGTACTACGTAAAACGACTTAGGACTGCTGGCATACCTCATTTGCTGACCTGGCATAATGAATGTCCGTCCGACATAACGATTCTTAATGAAACCTTCACGATACGGTAGCTTGAGTTTTTGTGCGAGGTTCAACGCAGCCACTCGAGAGGTGTCCGGAACCTGAGCGCTGTCGTCAGTCATTTCTTATGCATAACTGATTATGGAACTTACGGGAATGACGACATCAACTTCAATTTTATTTTCCTCAAGCACAGTTCTGACCTTTTCGGCGAGAGCATCACCCATGGCCATGCGACTGCGGTAAACGCTAATGCCATCGAGGACGGAGTCTGGGCGTGCGAAATAGACGTATTCAAAGATATCTGGTGCCAAGGTCGCTGCCTTGGCAACTTGACGGCGTGATAAGCTGCTGCGAGTGATAATGACAGCCTCCCCTGCAATGAATAGTGGGATCGGGTGTTTTGAGACACGATAGATTTCATACCTGGTTTGACATCTTCCCATTCACTGAATCCAGATGCATCGGCAACGACACTCTCACTTGCAAACAAGTAATCATTGCCAGTCGAAGTCTTCCGAACACCCATGCCAACGGGGCGAATACCATTAGGATCTCTGAACGCGATTATTCCAAAACCCGCGAGCATTGCCACACAGGCATAGGCGCCTTTGCACTGTTCCATCATGCCTCCGATCGCGGTGAAAATATCATCTTCGTTTATACGGAACTTGCCCGTCTGTTGCAAGTTGTTCGCAAAGATGTTCAGAAGGAGTTCCGAATCAGACGCCGTGTTGATATGCCGGTGGGCACTCGCATCCATAAACTTCATCAGTTCATCGGTATTGATGAGATTTCCGTTCTGCGACCAAGGGTGTAAGAAAGGTGATGTTTATTGCAGTGTCAAATAGCATACATGGGCAAAGACAATACCATAGGGTGAATTGACATAGAATGGTTGTGCCTCGGCATTGTTGAAGCTGCCTGCAGTGGGATAACGAACTGGAGAGAGAGAGGGGGGGCGATGTGAAGCGCACAACCATCAAACCATACCGGCTCACGCACCATGGCCCACACCCATGCCGCCGATCAACCTAGAAATCGAGTTGGAGTCGAAGATGTCGCGAACCATGCCGTTCGCCTTGCATTGGTAGAAGCGACCCTTGAGCCCACAAGTGACGATTCCACATGCATCCTGGCCTCTGTGCTGAAGAAGAGAAAGGCCTTCACAGATCTCAGGAGCGGCGTCTGCAGCCGGATCGTGTAGTAGAAGACCTAAAATACCACACACTATGTGACAAGAAATCAGAACGTGTTGATGAAAGTGATAAATGTAATAAATACTCTGGTAGGATGTAAAAGGCTGGTAGTCTTGATCTGACGAGCGAACGTGGGGGACTCAGTATGTGCAGCTAAGGCCAACATTGGAAATTTTATCAGGACCGATCGGCATTAAAATCGATTTGCTCAAGATTAGATCATGTTCGCACGTGCGACTGGGCCCCATATGAGATTGGGAAGAATACGCGGTTGAACGCGGTCTATTCTCTGTACACTATTATAATTTTATGTAGCTAATCCGGAGGGTCGTAATGGTTAGTTGGTTGCGGAAGGTCATGACAAGGGATGTGTGGTATCTATTGAAACAAGTGCGGTGGTGATAATGAGTGGAAGGATGAACTTCCGATGCAGGATGACATGATAGGTAAGACGATAGCGAGACCAGAACAAATGAAAGTAGTAGGAGTGCTCAGAGCTTAAGCTGCTTCGGCTTCTCCCAAGTATAGGCGGGGTTTCCTAAGGAAGATTATGAACGATAGAACGGAAAATAATCAATCAATCAACGACATACCAAAGTGACCGTAAGATGCGGTGTTGAGGTATTGGGGCTTTTGGAGATCGAGCTCACGGACGATCACACCAGGACGAAGATCCCAGTTATTGCGGATGATCTCAACGAGCTCAGCGTCGGTCTTCTTGCCAGTGCCATAGGTATCAACGTAAACCGACAAAGGCTCGGCGACACCAATTGCGTAGGAAAGCTGAACAAGGATGCGACGAGCGAGACCAGCTGCGACGAGAGACTTGGCAATCCAACGAGCGGTGTAGGCAGCAGAGCGATCGACCTTGGAGAAGTCTTTGCCGGAGAAAGCACCTCCACCGTGCGCACCCCAACCACCGTAAGTATCGACAATAATCTTACGGCCGGTCAGACCGGCATCTCCCTGAGGTCCACCAATGACGAAACGGCCAGAGGGTTGGATCTGAGGGAGAAATAATCAGTTTATGAGACTCTTATCGGAGGCTGATATTTACGTGATAGATAGTATGCTCATCCAACAGGTTGGCGGGAATAACCTTCTTAATGATTTTTTCAAGGATCTCGGTGCGGAGGTCAGCGGTGGAAATCTCCTCGGCGTGCTGAGTGGAGATAACGACGGTATCGACACGGAGGGGGATGGTGGCACCACCGTCCTTCTTGTACTCAATGGTGACCTGAGTCTTCGAATCAGGGCGGAGCCAGGAAAGAGAACCATCGCGGCGGGCCGCGGCCATAGCAGCATTGAGTTTGTGGGCGAGCATGATGGTTAAGGGCATGTACTCCTCGGTCTCATCAGTAGCATATCCAAACATGATACCCTGATCACCAGCACCATGGTCCTCCAGGGATCCATGGTCAAGACCTTGAGCGATATCGGGGGACTGCTGCTCAATGGCAACAAGGATGTTGCAGGTCTTGTAATCGAAGCCTTTAGAAGAGTCGTCGTAGCCGATCTTCTGTATGGTGTCGCGGATGACCTTTTGGTAATCAACCTTGGCCTTGGTAGTAATTTCCCCAAAGACCATGATCATGCCAGTCTTGGAGGCGGTTTCACAAGCGACCTTGGAGGAGGGGTCCTCAGCAAGGCAGGCATCAAGCTAAAAGTTGACAATTAGACTCAAAAAAGATAACATTCATTCTGCGTTGTGCTCACGATGGCGTCGGAAACCTGGTCGCAGATCTTATCTGTCACAAGCGATGAATATTTCAACCTAACTTGGTAAGCGACGAGAACGTACCGGGATGACCTTCACCAACGGACTCAGAGGTGAAGAGGAAATGACCGGGGGCAAGAGTCGGGCGGACTGTGTTTCCGTTGGGGGCCATCTGATCTGGGATAGGGTGATGGAGGGGAAGGAGGAGAGGGTGATGGAACGTTTGCAAGCAGTGCAGAGTTCAATTTTATTTTGTACCTGCTGCTGATGTAAGCCAACTGCCATAAAGTCAGTATCACGCCATCCTTTCCCGCCTTGCGATCCCTCTGCGATCTGGTGTGATCTCGCTGCTTCTCGCAAGGCCGCCGTTAGAATATTGAAGAGATCTGGCCAATAATGGGATTCACTTAAGTTTTCTGCAGAAGGCTTGCGGAGGAACAAAAATGAGGCGCCTACTAGTACCAGGGGAGCATTTTGAATGTGTCGGACGTGGGGTGATCCTCAGTCTGATAAGTTGGCACGCAAGAACCTGGGGTCGACTTACGAGACACCCAGTAATGGGCAGATCAAGTCTGTCCCGTAGGTAGTGTTCCTGTCAATTAAGAATTCATGAAAAGTGTAAAAATCGTCCGATACTGGCCAAAAATAATCGGCCGATCGGCGAGGATGAACGGAAATGCAGAGTAAACAGAACCAGAAATCGATGTGATAGATGTCGCACACATATCACTAATCACCATAATTAAGATGCAATGTGCTCGGTGTTTATATGGTTCGTACACCTACGACAAACCCACACCTAAAGGATCTATCGAGCTCGAAGCCGGTGCGCTCGGTGGAACAACCACACTACTCTTTCTAGACGTCGTAAAATTCGGCGTTCCCTGTAGAGTTGAAGTCGATATTGACGACGTGGCCCTTGGCGCGGGGTGCGCGACTGTGGGATCCGGAGGAAGCGAACTCACTGTTTGGTAAGGCTCCGGGTCGGGATCATGCTGCCTGGGTGATGAGTGCGCCGAATCCCAGGGGTTATCTTCCAGACCAGAAGGTGGCGTCTGTGCCCGCGGTATCGCCCATGGATTCGCCGCCACAGGTAGAGTTAGATAAGCTAAGTCGCTACGCGAGGGGGAAGTGGAGATAGACGAAGACGGATCCACGCCCCATACATTCAAGGTATTACGATCTCGAAGTTCTGCCGTCCTAACAGACGACGATTCGCCTTCGTTTCCGCCCATGAAATCCTTTGCAACGTTGGCATACGTATCTTGCACTACCGAGAATGCAGCTGAAGCGTTTGAGGAGAGTTTCCCCCATAAGGATTTGACGCCGGTGCTTGGCTGAAAGTCAGGAAGCTTGGCGCGTGCAGCCCAAATATTTGGGGCTTGAGGGGACGGTGATGGTATTGGACTTGTCCGAGGAGCGGTAGACGAGCCAAACAGGAGATTGTTCTCCGTTCGTGCTGGGCTTGGAAAACTGTTGTCAGGAGGAGACAATGATCCTGAAGGAACTTGAAGGTTGGGCGTTGCTTCTCTAGAACCGATGCTGAGTGAACGCATCGACTGGGTCAAGGGTTTAGATGGTGGCATGGGCACAGGTGTCACGATCCTGTCCGCATCAGCCAGATCCTCATCGACAGTCTCAGGAATACCAGGTGTTTCACGCGATTGTGCTACATATGGCCTACCATTCATTTCTTCGTCCGTTCGACCATACAGCTCATTCCAGAAGCGAACATCTTTGGGATTCGGGAACAGAACACCCATGTCCGCGTCTGGCGCACGGCTTGACGGATCGTCCAAAGAAGGGTTATATGTCGGGTTCACATTCAGAGCCATCTCCGGCGGCGAATTTAGGAAGTCCCAAACGCTGACTGTACGCTTAAATGGAGGAGGGGTGTCACCATGACCAACGCGGCGCTCTCTTTCGCAGTTGTACAGAAATGTGCCAAATTGGCAGGAGTAAAGGTGATAATACAGTTGGTGTAGGAACCGTTCATTAAATTCGAAGCGGTCGGGAAATTGACGCTGAATTTGTCGGGCGGATTCCAAGAACTGGTGGAAGATGGGGCTTGTCTCCTTTATATGGTTCTGTGATGTGAACCGATTTTGTACAGATGCCAAAAAAGCTTCTGCACCCCCCGCATTGGCTGAATCTCCTGGAGATTGGAAGAACTTGTCTGAGGAAAGGTGACCACAACGGTCAAGGAACTTGTGGCCGAACGACAACCAGTCCTTCTCAATGAGGATCTCAAATCCGCGTATTGTCCGATAGAAGGGATCGAGGCATAATTGAGAGAGAGCGGATAGCTGTGACGTGCGATCCCAACCATCAGAGCAATGTATTAGGACGTGTGATGAGTTGATATGCACGTTCTTTGTGCAGATCACCACTCCCTCCAGTATGGCCGATATATGCCGTAGCCAACCGGAACGACGCAATGCCTGTCGATCCAGCACAGAGAGGGTTGAAACTTGGTCCGATAAATCAGTCTTGATACTTGCAAGGAGAGTATCAGCTTCTCGAAGGGTTTCGACTACCTTGCCCAAGGATTCGCGCATAGTATGGATGTGGTCGATACCAAGGTAAACTTTCTTGCTGTCCTTATAGTGATCCATGTTTTCTGTACCAGCTCCTTTGGCAGAGTTCGCTACTGCATTAACAGTGGGTCGTGCATCAATGATCAAGTTCGTGGTCGTCGCTCCATATACAGGAGCGCTCGAGGCACGCGACTCAGGCGAGATATGTGTTTGAAAGACGGCCTCGATGAGTTTCTCATCTTGTATCGATCTATTCTGCGTGATGCCAACCATTGGCTGGCTGGATCTCGTGATACTTCCCTAATACATATGTGAGCGATAACCTAAGAAGCACGAAGAACACGACACACATGATTTCCCCAATGAAGGTAGGTCAAAACTGGGATCCGACATTTGCTGCGGTACTTGGAGGCGTATTGTAACGTCGTGTCGCTAATTCTGGTAGGGACGACAAGGCGTGCAGGATATGTAGGGCAGAACTAGTCGCTATGAATAATAAGTAAATGACCTTAGATGTCTAACTACAATACCCACAGAGTAATCCTTATTGATATCGGTGAAGCGCCATGCCTTACTGCGCGATCCAACACCCATGCGTATGAACTCGTCGCGCGGAGAATAGATTGTCCAGCCTGTCGATATAGGCAGTGGTGGGTTGGGGTGATAGAAAAACGCATAGAGTTGTGAAACAGACGCTTTTGAGACCGTTCGGCTCAGATATATCTCTAAGGTAGATGGCACATACTGGCGACTGTGAGCTCCTTTACGCTTTCAAAAACATCCGTAGCATCCTTGTCCTTCGAGAATGACAAAGAGAAAGTCTCAAATGTTCGTGTGCGGAAAGTGACAGGGTATTGACCCCGTAAGGTTTGTGGCAGGCAGGAGACGAGTGAGATGATAGGATATGGGACCTGAATGTAACAACCTGAGAATTAAAAACAAGGCAAAGACTCAAAACTACACACCCACATCTCCTTCTCGGCTTCTCCATCGTATCGGAAGATGAGATGATGAGCAGTCAAGTGAACTGTGCCCAGTTTCGTTGTCCCAGATTTAGTGCATGTAACACGTTCGACCTGTCGATACTTCAGAAGATATCCGTAGCTCGTGACTGTCGTTTCTGACCTTGGACACTCTTATAGAGTCCATGTAGCAAGGGGCCAATGTACGAGATATAAGGTGATAATAATAGAAGAGCCACTTTAGCGGAGTTATCTTATTTAATAATTATTTACATACATACTGTACCATGGAACCTCGCCGATAATTCTACCTACCTACCACCGTGACGCTGCGGCAATTGTCCTACTAAAGTTCAACCGCATGTCTTTTTACTCTCGTATACTTCACACGTTTTAAATAAACGAGGTCTAAAGAAAACCCATAAATCCAAGCTTATCAAGTCTCTAGACAAGCTTGATCAAGGGCCCCGGAAAGATACCAAGTCCGCTATCCTTAGACTGTCACTTCTAGGGCTCTTCACTGGGAGCGAATATTTGGATTTTTAAAAAAAAACAAGTTCACTGCGACCAGGTATCAAGACAGTTGGCTTTTGCTATGTCAACTATTCAAAAAAAGTCCATACAAGTGTCTTTGAAGCCAAGGTACGCAATATGGTGAATATCCATGGCTTACACTAGTACCTTCAATCGCTATTTTACAGCATCAAACCAGCAACCAGACCCACAAGCGCCAAAATCCCAGAAGCGCTGGTACCCATGCGTGGCACACCGTTGTTCGTCGGCGTAGAGGATGCCGCAGCTGCAATGTTTGTCCCAGCCAGACTTGTACTGCCTGTTCCAGTCGGAGCTGTACTGTCTGTCCCAGCCGGTGCTGTACTGCCTGTCCCAGTTGCCGACTGAGAACCACCGGTTGGGACGGACGTTGGCGGATTAGGGGCAGCTGCAGAGGAGCCGGACCCGGGGGCGCCAACACCGCTGGCGGAAGGAGCTGCGTCGCTAGCACCAGCTGCACTAGTCGGGGCGGAAGAATTGCTGGGAGCGGCACTGGAGGCACCGGGTGCAGGAGAGCCAGTGCCACCATTCTCAGCGGCAGTCTGTGGGTAGAGAGTTAGCGGATGGAGAAGGAACAACAACCAAATTTACCTGGAAAGCAGCGAAGGTCTTTTCTGCAGTTGGGTTGATAGCGAAGACCATTCCAGCATTACAGTGACTAAAAAAGCAATGATGAATGACTGGCCATGATCATGAGATAGTTAGTTTTACCTCATGGGGGTGGTCTGGGCGCAGTAGAACCAAAAGGGTGTTGAAGGATCTGTAATGGTGATGCTCCATTGAGGGAAAGGACCATCCGTGCTGCTGACGGGCTTGAATTTGGAATCAACGCCACCGGCCATCGGAGTGCACGGACTGGCAAAAGTCGACTGCGTGACAGACTAGAATGTACGTCGATATTAAATGCATTAAGATGAGCACAATGTTACATACGTGGTTCTTGGGATGGCTGTCAAACAGTTGTGAGCATTGCGTGGACTGATGACATTGGATTTCAACATACAATTCAAAGATAATATTGTCTCCAGCTGCAGCTGTGATATTCGTAGGGTTAAAGGCGAACTTTTGGTATCACGACCGTCAGGCGACCATTGTCATCGGGTGGTTCATAGACTTACTTGACCGCCATTGCCGACCGTGACCGTAATGTTGGCGGCATAGGCTCCAGAGGCAGCGGCGAGAACAAGGACAGCAGTAGAAAGTTGCATTCTGACCAGCGAACGAGCAACGAAAGGATGGCGTAGATAATGAAGCTGCTGAGAACAAACTCCGAGCCTGTCATAGGAGGGGTCAGAACATTCGATCTTGAACTTGCGTCGAAGTCCACCTACACTGCTCGTGTTTACCAGAAACCCAACCAATAGAAGGAGGAGAGGAAAGAGGGAAGCAAGATGGAATCGTAACCACTGGCACATACCATTGGGCTTATGTACCTCCAATAGTCCTGTGTCATCTGTATACATGGAGACAAGTCCATCATGATCCAGGTTCCCCTTTGTTTTGTATACGTCAGCTACATGATGTTAATTTGTTGTGGCTGCTGCGCGTCTGTTCTCGACGGCAAAAATAGATCATTCAATTTATTGTATAAAGCCCTACATAGACCTGAGAGAGATAGCACCCGTCAATTGTAAATCGGGGATGCCCTGCTGGGTATTGTACACAGCTCAAACAAGAGGATCAGAACAGCCAAGTTACAGAACAGTGTAGATGGTAGAATGACACAGATGTCGAAAAAAGATGGCATCTGCATTCCTGGGGCTGTGCAGCCGTGTAGTCAAATCACCTGATGATGTACCTTTTACAGGTTACCACAGGCGGGCCTGTCGGAAATTGGTCGTGCAGAAAGAGGCAGAAAGACTTCTAAAGAATTTGGAAAGCAAAGTTTTTACGTAATACTTAGTTGGGGCAGCTAGGATTTGTCAGTCATCACTAAACGTACTGGCTCAACTACTTTCAGAAAGCATCTATAGTGTCATCCAGGCGTGCTTTCCTGACAGGCTTTCACGGCCTACACGCCACGTCACGTCGCTCGGAGCAGTACCCAGATGCAGATCTTGCGGTCCGTCCGAGTCGAAGTTTTTCTGCTTGAAAAAATGTGCGTGTATTAAAGCCTGATGCTGACCGCGTAGACATTTAACAAAGCCCTAGGTACTCAATCCCCATTTCACAGCATCAGACCAGCGACGAGGCCCGCAAGCACCAAGATGCCAGAAGCGCTGGTGCCCATGCGTGGCGCACCGTTGTTCGTAGGGGACGTCGTAGCTGCACTGCTCGTCCCAGTTGCACTGCTTGCCCCAGGTGCGCTGCTTGCTCCAGGTGCGCTGCTTGCTCCAGGTGCGCTGCTTGCCCCAGCTGCACTGCCTGGTCCAGCTGAACTGTTTGGCCCAGCTGTCGCCGAGTTCATGGCAGCATTCTGTGAGTATAGAGTTAGCGGATGGAAAGAGAAATACTATAAGAATGAAATTTACCTGGAAAGCAGTGAAGTTCTTGTCTGCAGTTGGGTTGACAGCGAAGACCATTCCAGCATTACAATGGCTAAAAAAAGCGAGGATGAATGACTGATTTATGATCATGAGATGGTTAGTTTTACCTCATGGGGGTGGTCTGGGCGCAGTAGAACCACAAGGGTGTTGAATCATTAACAAGGAGGTTCATTTGAGGGAACGGACCATCCGTATTGCTGACGGGCATGAAGTTGGAGTTAATGCCACCGGCCATCGGAGTGCACGGGGTGGCAAAAGTCGACTGCGTGACAGACTAGAATATACGTCGATACCAAATGTACTAAGACGAGCACAATGTTACATACGTGGTTCTTGGGATGGCTGTCAAACAGTTGTGAACATTGCGTGGACTGATGACATTGGATTTCAACATACAATTCAAAGATAATATTGTCTCCAGCTACAGCCGTGACATTCGTAGGGCTAAAGGCGAACTTTTGGTATCACGACCGTCAGGCAACAATTGTCATCGA
>JAGGAW010000122.1:0-17796 GCA_017657375.1 Termitomyces sp. T27 | reverse complement strand
TTCTGGTAAAGTTGACCGCTCGAAGCGTACAACAATCCTTCCTAGGGAAGAGCCAACCAAGGCAATGAGTAAAAAAAAAACGCACTTTTAGATCCATTGTACATACCGGTGTAAGGACGAAGATTCTTTGACGTTCTGGCGTCGGAAAAAACACCCCAGATTTTATTATGTCGGATTTGATTGGATGAAACAGAGGCAAAGGAATATTGTCGCTGAGACATATCCAGAACAAATGGCTGTTCCAGGTAATACAGCGCTCGTCGAAATTTGTTGATCTCCCCATGGGGAAGACTAGATAGAGCCTGCACAAACTCAGTATAACCATCACAATACAGCTGCTCCTTCAGAGGTGCAAGTTCGAGAGTGTGTGCAATCTGCAGGGCACTGATGTTCCATGGTTCGCCGGAATATACCAAAAAGTCTCTTCCATTCTCAAATTGTGCTGAGTCATTGGATGATGTCATCCGAAATCGAATCTGACCACTAAGAAGTGGTAGACGGGGGTTTAGATGCATATAGAAAAAACCATGAGTGTCGGGAGGAAAAGTCATGTTATCTGTACCAGTGGAAAAGTAGCGGATAACGCAGGCAGGCTGTTGTGGTTCGGAATGTGTCCGGATGTTTATCCGTTTCCGATTAGAAAGGACCATAAAGTCTGAAGATTGTAGGCGGCATGGGTCTAACGTAGAGATCCTGTTGGAGCGGGCAGCAAAGAGCGTTTTTCGGGCTTCAGATGTGGTCCGTTCGGGGTCGTCTGAAAGAGGAGGCCTGATGAGAAGAGATTTGCCTAGTGTAAAAGACCTCGGGGCAAAAAAGAAACGCACAAGAGAGATCTGCCTGTGATGCTTGGAAGAAGTCTCAGGAATGGGGAGTCAAATTCCCTAGTTCGGATTCGACCGTGAGCAGTGTATTTCACTAAAGCACCTGACGTTGGAATTGGATGATGTCCTATAGCATCCTCGACGAGTGGTTGGATCGATTCAAGAATCTTCAGCACTCGCATTACAACTGACGTCCCGTTTACCGGAGACTCAGCTAGTGGTGCGTGTTCGAAGGAGACCAGCAATTTTCCTGGATGTCTAGAACATCACACGTCGTCAAGAGACTACTCGTTCGTGTAAGACTCACCCTTGAAGATCGAGTAACCGGATTTCGTAGGATTTTGGAATAATTTATGCAGTGGAGGTGTCGTAACAACCTCTTTGAGAGTGGAAATGTTGAACTGGCAAGCCCTTTCCAAGTTTAACACGAATGGCTGCTCCAGGAAGCTCAGATAAGTGCCTATACCCCGACGTATTGGGCCTGCCATTATAGAATTGAGAAGACCATCTTGAATGGCCAGTTCCTTGAGAGGCGACTTCAAATAAGGGAGAGGGATGCACCAGGGCACTACCCCGTCAGGCCTCAGGAGGTCGAAGCCGGTTTCGAAAGATGCCGGGTCAGAGGATTCTGTAACCCGAAAGCGGATTTCACCTGTCATGGACGGAAGGCGTAGGTCGCGGTGGTAGTAAAGAAAACCTTGAGTCCTTCCTGGAAAACAGGGGGGCTTGTGACTGAAGTGATAACCGATGTTGCCTGTAGTCTGATGGCCGTTTCTGAGTTCTGAGATGACTTTCTTATTCATTCTGCCAGAGACATCGAGAAAATCGCTGCTTTTCAGGCATTCTGGATTGAGTGTCCTGATGATTGGAGACCGTGACCTGCGTTGGTTGCGTGTACTGCTACTGAGCTCACGTGTAAAGGGCCGCGCCGTGCGGCTCATCCTGGAGAAAAACATTGAAGTTGAGGTTGGATTACAATTGAAGCCCAGGGCGTAGTATATTCCGAATATACCTAAACGCTACTTGATAAATTCAGCACATTTCACAAATTCAGAGATCGACAACCCGTGTACGTATTGACATGCTATGAAGTACTTACTCACGGAATGGTCAATATTTCGCCGGCGATAGTCTCTAGAAGGACCGTTCTGCACTGAGCATGGTTGATTCAGAAGACGGGGAAAGGTAAAAAAAAACATCAACGGAGAATGTGAACACATGTTCAAGTTGTTGAAGTTGTTTGACGTCATTTACCCACGGGCTTCATATGACTTCAAAAATACAAGTCGATTCTCGCCAGGTCTCAAACATATGTACTCAACCATTGGCATTTGGCCATGGTCGATGATCCGATGATTTGGGAAAGCCAACAATTGTCCCATTCAAATCAGCTCACATATACATAATATCATACCCAACTTGGACTTGTCAACCACGAATATTTCAGCTTTCATTCAAGTGGAACCATCCTATCTACTACACCTAGTATCGAGATGGCCTCCTGGACCGAGTCTGAATCTGATCAGTAACTCGTCCAAATTATTCCAAGCCATCCGAATACTCTTCAATCACCAAATCATCCTCCCGCCATGACACATCGACAAGCTAACAAGACATCCGTCTCCATCCTCTCCTAACGAAAGAATCTTATTCTCAGCGAAGCTCGAGATGATGGATACTACTAATCTTGGAAAGGTACACCCATAGCAGTGAGTGTCAGTAGGAGGCTTCATCATCCTGAGTATTTAAAATGAGGACCAGATCCGGGCCCAGGCTCGGTGAGCGGTGAGCACCTAGGACTTCATTGAACAATCACAGATGCAATTTGCGCAAATGGTTTGTACACATTCATCCAGCTCTTCGCACTGGGACACAACCCTACAGTGGTATACGATGTCGCACCCTCACCCATACCTCTCTCCACAGAATCCTCATTTATCCTCCGAGCACTCACGATGGAAGAGGCAGCAGAATACGTTGACATGTTCTCCCAAGCCGCTAAGAATGCAGCACAGAAGTTCAGAATCAGGAGTATCTTGTTGATCAGTCGTAAGAGAATTGGTAGGTATGGCGGGGGGCGAGGCGTAGGTTTGGGATGAGGCTGTTGAGACTGTTGTGGGGGTTGTTGGTGAGGAGCCGCTGATGTCGGGTCGAGTCCATGGAGTACTAGTCAATGCGGTGGGTCTTCCTCGCCTTTCGCGAGATTCTACTTGGCGTGCATCCCTAAATCGTTTATCTGCGGCAGATGGCCTCGTACGATCTAATACCACAATATTCCCACTTTGTTGTGATGCTGAAAGAGCGCTATCCTGATCTCGCGTATTTACATATTGTGAAACCTTGTATGGAAGCGCAGAACGAGCCGCTAATCACGAATCAAAGAATTTCTTGCAGGCGCCCGTCGTTGCTAGTGGACTGTTCTTTGATCTGCGGAAGAGGGTAACGTTCTTATAGTGTTCGGTGAAGAGCCCAGTTGAACCGACCAAACTGAGCCTGGCCTCCCGAAATGACTGCGGGATTCGGTTCTCGTTTCAGCCGTATGATTGCACTGCATCCTATGGGGCAGTTGGCCGGGGTGGAACTTGTATGCGAATTCGGCGTACTCTTGCTCTTGCACAGATAAAAGTTCAAAAGAATGTTGAACATCCAGAGAGAGGGGGGACGAAGAGAAACGAAAAGTCAAACTCTAGGATTGGTTGGTCTATTGAGGGTTTAAGCTATCGGGGTATAGTGTTTCGAATAACTGGGCCTGCTCGTCCTTAGCAAGGCCCATCCGTCCGCGCCAGTGCGATGGGAGGATGGGTACGTCTTCTGGAGCGTAAGGCTTGATCTGAGAATCGAGGATCCTTGCCAGGACGGATGGGACATCCCCAGGTTTCAACATTCCTAACCTACAATTTGTTCAGAACCCTGAGATAACATTCGAAGAGTGAAAGAACTGTACCATTCGCCATGAGGGTATATAAGCAAGTTCCCAGCATATCTGCGTCAAAAATGAGGTCAGCTTGGGAAAATGTAGAAGAAATGTCACTACTGAACTGATGCCCACCAACATGTCCCACTTCCCCGACCTTGATACGACTAGCAACTCCAAATGGATCCGCTTCCGCGAGCCGTGCAACTTCCTCTCGTAGAGCCCTGAATACCGCACCCCCTGTCTCCCCGCAGCGGCAATCCCGGGCACCATGAGTGCAGACATATAGATGAATCTCATCTGACGTTCCTGGCGCCAGAGGACCTTCAGTCGCATGCTTCTCCAGCATCTCCGCTACCTCATCCAGATTCTCCATATTGAGCTCCGGAACCTCGAGACGTCCTCCCAAAGTCGAAAAAGCGGTTAGAGCTTGTCCTCTGCCGGTCCCATTTGAAGGTCCGAGCCACGAAAAATTTGTAGTACCGCCCCATTTCATCACCTTCAGCAGTAAAGCTCGTTGGAGAGGTGTAGAGAATCGTGCTGGGAATGATAAAGGTGATTCTGAAGCATGAAGGAAGATGTAGGATCTATGCGACGGAGCAGTTCCGTAGAGAGGTTTCTTCTCTGTCTTCGTAGTCGTATCCTGGACACTCGATGAACGGAATGCGGTTGTAGTAAAGGCTCTAGCCGTGCTCCGTCGAGCTACGGCTCGGGGTAAGGAGAGGGACATCGGAGTTCGACCCAAAGTCTGGCAGAGTACATGACGGTTAATTTCAAATTTCTCGGAAGCTGATCTCGCCCCATAATGGGTCAACGTCATTGATATCGATCGTGAATAATTTCTACAACAAAGGGAAAAAGGATTGGAAAATTGTGAGGCGCAGCGCATGAAGAGGTGATCAACGGATAGAAATGGTCCGCTAAGAGGGTATCAAAAGTAAATTCGCGAGTTGAATCAAAAGGGTATCCCTGTGCTTCTTGGGCCAAAACGTCTCGCCACGATGTGCTTCAGTTCGAGCAACATATGACTTGTGATGACTTGGTATAGCTAATTATTAACAGCACAACAGGAGAGCTGGCAAGAATTGGACTCTGTTGAACTCTAGTCCGAGTCAGCTCATCGGAGTGACTCCTTTGATCCCCGGATCCCGAACAGTCACGTCACATGATCCTGCCTACAATCGCGCGTCATCAACATTTCCTGACTCGGGTGACTCGGGCTGGCGTCCGGCGGCGAGGACCGTGAAATAGTATAAAAGACGACGCTCCATTCCATCCCCCCACTTCCCATCCCTCCTCTTATGCCCTGTTTTCCTTCTCCAGACTGCTATTGCGCTTGGATTTTTTGCTAATGGACGCGACGCGTCAAGCCCAGGACCCCGAAAGCAGCCTCGTGTTTATACAAAGAGCTTTTCATATACTTATCATGATGATATGACTGACTACCGCCCTCGAGGCAGATTCTGATGTTCTGGATCGCATCGTTTTCCTCCTTTTTATGGTTTCCATCATGACTGTGTGTTTCGGATTTCCACAACACAAGACTCATATTTTTCATCCTTGTTCAGTTCCAGCTCTGCAGCCAAAGGTGACTATGAAACTACATGTCTTTGTCTACTTCCGATTGAGGAGGCATGGTCGCCAGTCCTGACACGAGGTGGATATCCATGACTCACCCCAAATATTCAAAAAAAGTCAATGACTCGATATACTTACGCTCTCTCAATACATCAAGTCCTCTCAACTGCCAAGGTATCGTCTGATTTTCTGGGTGAATAATGAATATGTATTAATTTAATTTCTGCTTGCAACCTAAGCTCGAGGGTTCGTTCGATGCAGATACGAACACCATCGAGGCCTATAGATGTGCATATACTCAGGTTTCTGGTCTTCGGCATCGAATCACCTTGCTATCTGGCTCAAGACGAACACTAGCATGCTGTTAAAACATCCTCAAGAGAATACGCGAAGAAGGCCAAGGGTTCGCGGTCCGACGGGTTTGTGTGGTCGACCACTCTTCACGACGTGTATTCAGAATTTATCGTAAGACTCGGAAGTGGCAGCGAATGACAGCATCCACAAGCTTAAGGAGATTAGCCTCTCGTACGTATCTCTGCTCACCCAGATATGGATCTCGTTGTTCCAAGCTCGACTGCGGTTATGCCTCTGCTGCGCATTATCAAAATACTTCTACGGTTGGTGACGCTCCGGACCGCGATTTGATGCCAATGCTACGGGGCGTCAGTGGTATATCCAATCTGCCGAGCGCCTCAATTGGGCCTTTTCTTTAGCGCCTCCATGTGGACCCTGTTGATACCGCGTCGTCATCGGGGCTCTTATGCTCAGCTGCGGTGACGTCGGCGTCAAGGTGGCTTGGCTTTTGCTTCATGTCTTAATGGCCCTCTCCCGACTCTGCGCGCGGCGCATGGCCGCCTGCAGTTTTCCGATTGGAGATATGTCATCACCCCGCCATATTGAACACAAGTGGACAGACAAGACAAGGCCGCCCATGGTGAACAGTTCATAGCGCCCGCCCATGCTGTGAGGTGCTGTGCATATGCTCAGCAATACATCGATGATGCGGACAGCTGACTACGCATAGCCTTTGAGGCGCTAACAGCTTGTCGGAATCTAGATAGAAACCCATGGAGTGCTCGGACTTGCATGGCTGGATAGAAACGGAGAATCTCCGGCTTTCCTGAAGGGTTCTGCTTACTAGAGTATCTTGTGTGCCGGGACGTCATCGGTCTACTTTCCCAAGTTTTCCGTCAGCTGACGAAAAATACCCTTTGCCCAACTCTTAACGAAGAAGAATACCCTTTGCCCACGCCCCTTACCCTCTCAATGCGATATTTCAGAGGGGTGACGTGGACTTCCCGGTCATCTGCCACACTAGGGCGCAGCTCGCAGCAACCGTCGTGCAGCGGATGGGTACGCGCCAGGGGACTGACACTTTTCCGGCAACAACAAGGGGCGCAACTGGAGATTCGTTACTTGCGCGAGCGTGGAAGATCGGCCCTCCGTGCCGTTATCGTCGGGATTGATTGGTCATCTCTTCTAGGTTCCGTATAAGGAAAATGACTCGTCCGGACTCGAGCTTGAGAAACACATGCGTCCAGGATTGGGCTGCATATTTCGATTATGGGGAGTGTCCTATCGAGTGTTTGGACGTTAAGCATTACTTCTGGCGCAAGTCGTACAGCCTCGCACTGCTTTTTTCGTTGGGATGGGTCTGCATCTCATCTTGTTCCTAACAGCGCGGGGGAATGCACCGGCGGCGGGGCCGGAGCTGAGTTTCAAAAAAGCAGTGTCTTGTGATTTATAAGGATCGAGTCAGGATTCAGCATTTTTCGTTCTCCTACCACACCCCACCACTTGTACTGAGTTGGATCGACACAGTCTCGCTCCAAACTTGGTACTTCGTCGCAGTCACCACTTGTGAGTCCCTGTTTTAGTATATCTTGTTTCCTCCCCGCCTACAACGCCTTTGTGCGAGTGTTAGCTCTTTGTGGCACTGTCCCACAATTTCAATCTGTCTCATCAGTCCTACCGTGATCTTGCAACAAGACACGATGTTCGCTCATGTGGAGAGCTCAACTCACGTGCCACTTGTGGACGATGAGAGCGCCTGTCCCTCAGTGTGGGCTATGAGCGATATCGCCTCCGGGCACCATCTAACCCCTGATACCATGCGGGAGGATACCCGGCCTACTCAACATTCCATAAAATCAGAACTGACTGAGTCGCCTGATTTTAGAGTTCTGAGGCAATCGCCCGAGTTGCCTCGTCAACCGTCTTCTTCAATTTCAACGTCCCGACCAGCCATTTCAGCCTCGTACAACATCCGAAACATCAACAGCAGCAGCCACGATGTTCCGCCAGCTGTAAATTGCTCGGCTTCTTACTTGTCGTCTCCGGTCACTCGTACAGATGCATTCGCACACTACCTTGGACCTTCGGTTTCAAGTTCCCCAGCCACCCCCTCTAACCATGTCCTAACTCATCGTCGACAACGTCCCCGGACGTCTAACCAGGTTTTTACCGCCCCCCATGGCAAGATAGCCCCTCATGGAATTCCCAAGAATTTACCTCCAGCACCTTCTACAGCACCTCGTCGCACACCAGTAGAACCAGAACTTCCTGACTTCAACGCCTTGTCGAAGAATTACTTGAATATGTTAGCCCAAAAGCCCACTGATAATACGATGGACACCGACACCGCTGCAACCGTCGTACCCACTCAAACCCCGCCATTTGATCCAGAGGCCATGCAGAGTATCCTGGAGGTCATTACAGGTGAAACTACCGTTTTTGAAGACGACGATCAATCCTCTAACATCTCTTCAGGATCGTCCAGCAACTCAATGCCGCCGCCTCCCACACCACAAACACCCGAGTTGTGGTCGTCGCCGACCTGGTCCGATACGAACGACTTCTTTTCTCCAGACACAGACTTTCTTAATACTCCCCTCTTCGAAGACAGCAACGATGATATGCTCACGGGCATGTTCGGCGATGGAGACCTCGAAGGCACCCTCTTCCCGAGCATGGAAGCATACCCAGACATGTATGAGAAGCCTTCACAGCCTGTCGTGCCTACACTTCCCGACAACCTTATCATCATGACTCCCGAGTCTCCCGCCCTTCATGACTTCAGTGCCACCGTCGATCCCTCGTCGTTGTATCCCTCGCCCCGCCTCCATTCCGACCTTCACTCATTCCCTCCGTCGACTCCAGCACCCCATATCCAGGACCTGAACGCCCCCGTCATTCCAACGAGGGCCCCAGCTCCCCATGTCGCTCAGGAGAGCGTACCTGTCCCCCGCCGAAAGTCCACTGCCACCGGCACCCGCAAGGGTGTCACACCCGGGGCACTCGTCCCTATCGACGCTCCCACTCAGCCGCGGAAGTACGTCTTGCCATCAGCGACATCGAGGAAGGACGTGCCTCTGGTGTTCGCCAAGAAGCGCTCAAGGTCGACAGCCTTCGGCGAGGAGGATGAGGAGTTCAACGAGGCTCCGCCTGGCCCCGACGCCTCGGAGAGGGAACAGATTGAGTACAAGCGTCGCCAGAACACCGTCGCCGCTCGTCGAAGCCGCAAGAGGAAGCTCGAGTATCAGCAGAACCTTGAGGCGAGCGTCGAGCGTCTGACGAGGCAACGCGATGTCTGGAAGACACGAGCGACAATGTTGCAGGAGATGCTTCAGTCCACCGGTGTCCAGCTTCCCCCTTTTTCGGACGATATTGATGAAGAATAAAAAAGCCTTGCTAATTTGCGCTTCCGGCATATATATCCCTCTTTTCCTACAGTGACCCACATTTTATCTCATCCCTTATTCGTCCCTTATACTATGGTATCGCACAATCCTTCGACGATATGTTTTCCAGCGTCGACTTCGGTGCTCCTTATTCTAGATATCCCCCCATTATTCCCCAGAGCCTCTTTAGTGACGCTCTGCAATTGATTTGAGCACCGTCGTACCCCCACCATTCTTAATCACCAATTCTACCCATCTCGCACATATCTCAAAGAATTTCAGTGCTACTTATCTGAAGATGTTCCGTATGCTAGCTTGTACGCACACCAGAACGATTGAATGAAAAAGACTTGATATAGTTGTAAACTTGTCTGATTTGACTGCATGAGCTGTCTAAATTCACTGTCTTTCGACCTATGTACATATGGTCGTCTTCTCAAGTTAATTGATGGATTGTCGTAATACATGAGGCAAGCATTGGCTCTAGAGAGTTGACTTCACAACGGCTCGGGATCAGAGCAAATTTCAAAACAACTACGGCTGTTTCAACGAGTCTCCGTTCTAATAAGTACATGCGGAATAAAGTAACTTGATACAACACGAGATGATAATTTAGAGAGCGCGACCCATTCTTGAAGAAAAAAAAAAAGAAATACTGAGCACCCGAGCAGATCAACTGAGAGAAAACTCTTACTTCACGGTGGGAGGAGCGTACGTATTGAGAGGAAATTCGTCTTCTTCGCGATAAGCGGCCTGTCACACATCGGCATGAGCCACAGGCCGACCAATATTCTGGTGAGAAAAGCCTACCTTGTCGGAGTAACTCCAGCCTCCGAGATCCATTGGGCCCAAACTGGGCACACGCGTACCGAGAGGGAACAGATTTGTGTTGTTGTCTTGCCTGCCGGTGGTACCGCCTTGACGATCGGTTCCCCGACCCCGAACGGTACGACGTGTATTAAGCCTGTCGAGGCGTTAGTACGAAGAATTGGCCCGTCGAGAGGTAGACTTACGTCGCCATGTATGAGATAGCGTACACTGGGAATACTGGTCAGAGAATGCAACAACGAAGATGTAGAGGACGGAAGGCGTACTTTTGCTAACGATGAAGTAGGTCGCAATGAAATATAGATTGTCCTGAGATTTGAGGTTATACTAGACGGAAAGTCAGTCAGACCTCAGGGGAAAGGGATCAAGCAAGCGCCCGAACTGACAAGAAGTAGAGTTGTTAAGCTACATGCGCTGGAAGAAGTCCGCGTCAGGATGGCGATAAGTTGAGGACGAGGAAAGTCCGGGCTCACCTAGTCAATGCACCCGTGTTGATAGCGTATCGAATTAGACTATTGACAATGGAATCGGAGCTGGGAAATAGTTTGAGATGATGATGATAATCCAGGAAACCAGACGAACGAGACAAGCCCTGTGCGCAGTCGATTCAGGAAGTAACAGAGAGCGGCGGCAGTCACAAAATCCGTTGCGACTCCGAGGGCCAGGGAGGCTGTGCCGAGAGCCTAGACGTTCAAGTTAGAGACTAGGAAACGGGTTTCGTGTTTACGATACCGACTTTGAGTTGATATACAGCGAAGACGCTTGGAATTTGGAAGCTGAGAAGGAGTTTGGTCATTTGAAGAGGGCTGAATCTTGCTATCACTTACGCCTTGATGGTGAACGCTATCGGGCAGCATCAGACAAGTTAACACTCAGAGGCTATCGTATCTCACCTATCGCGGTGCCTACCATGCAGTTGATAAAACGTCAACCAAGGACTTTGCACGTCTTAAACAATGGCTTACCCAGTTGGCCGAAAGTCAACAACATCTGAATCACGATAAAATTGGATGACGATTGACAATTCGAAGGACAAGGAACTCACGATGATACCGGCTATCCAATAATTCTTCCCGCTAACTGAAGGCGACATCAGGGGAGAGGAGGATGCAGCAAATTCTTACACTCACATCTCCAAACGCGGAGGCCAAACGAACTGCGCGAGGTCAAGGTCAGGAGGTTAAACGAAGAATTATCCCTCGTACGAACGCTTTGACAATAGTACCAACAATCGCCTGCGGACATGAGTTAAAAGAAATCATTGAAAAGGAATAATCAGACTAACCCCGACCGTCAATTGGAGCTTTATGAAACGAGTTAAGCTTCGACAACATTCGTGATATCTAGTAACGTACAATGAGAGACCTGGGATGGCATGAGCAAGGTGTTGGTCTACAAACGCCCCCAATTATCGCTCACCATGTAACACTAGCGGTCTGCAGGCTTTGTGGTTTTGCGTAGTTGGAAATACTATAATGATACACCAAGTGGCCAATGAATGTCTGGTCGGCAGTTTCTAAGAGGCTGGAAGACCAATATGATTAGGTGGAAGCTGGAATAGACTACGTGTCGACACATACAAGATAGCAATAACCTAAGAAACATCGTAAATCTTTTGCTAATTGGACGGCCACAAGAGAATTTCACGCACAATCAACTTGAGATGCCACCTATCCTGAAAATACCGTCGAAAATAAGAGAAGACCTGAGACGCCAGCACTCCATACACGCAGCACGCGGCCGAGAACCCCACAAATAGTGCCCCCAGAGTCTTGTCGACGCTTGGTCCTGTATTCGACATTTTCAAGAGCCAGCGAAAGCGGGGGAGCCTTGCTGGTGGCAATCCGCCTCCAGGAAAAGCCTAGTAAGAGGTTATAGGAGGGAAGAGAGGAAGGCGGGTATGTTCTCAGCTAGGCGTTTCGGGGTCAACTAGCCATGTGGGACATATGTATATTGTCTCCATCGGCGCACGTTGTCCTGTAGCCGATGATGATGATGGGACGCTTGGGCTGCTGGGCGCAATTTTTTTTTCTCAGTAGAAGCTCATCTTTTGATCGAATATGTCAAAGAACCTTGGCTATCACATGGCCCCCGAACGCTTATGTATCGCAAAAAATTACTGCACGCGTCAAAAAACATATCAGCGTTCAGAGCGCGGTCATAGAGTACACCGACGACGTTGGAAATAAACGATTATAGTTTCTCGATGAATTTTGAAGACAAGATTACAACAGATTGCAACTGACAAGTCCGGTCACTTTCAGGGGTGGGTTCGGCTATGTAATAATGGAAGGAGTCCGATGGACCAGGACCTGGAACTTGACTGAACGCTCTGATGATCGATTGTTGATTTAGTACCACGTGGGTGGTCCTGCCAACTTCAATTGTCACACAAAAGTAACACCGTTTTGCCTCCGTTTCAATTGTTTGTTGCGGCTCTTATCCATTCGCTCTAGTGCATTCAATTGGATGAAGACAGGTAGAATTCACGGATCTATTAACAAACGGTATGGAAGATCTTTGGCCTTCTGACGATTCAGCCGACTTACAAAAGTGTATTTCAAGCTTTAGTACATAGCATTTTGCAATAGAGATTGCATTACCGGAGCATTCAAGCTCGCGGATCTTCTGGTTTGATATCCTGGATCGGACTAGGCTATGTACATAGCTCGCGGCCTAGAGTTAAACGTTCAACATCATGATTCCTTACCTCGGTTTTCGTTCCCAGCAACACCTCTTTTTACAGGAACCTCTCGACCTTCAACGCTTCATACTGGGCTCGATTTGCGTATGCTCTTGGCACTCTTCCTCATTGAACCCGACAGCTAGGACTACTGGACCGAAACAATAGCTTGGACCAGTCTGATGCAGGAGCAGAGCGGTTCGCGTAAACTGTTGCCTCGTATATTACTACTTGGACGTCCGACGGTATAGTGGGCGGGAACACATGTACCCTCAACACCTTATCTCCAATCGTACGGTTTCACCTCTTTTAAAGAAAGTAAGCTTACTGAACGTTATGATGAAGTTTCCATGTGCATTTGTATGAAAGCACTGGACAATTTCAAACCAAGGTCCCATCTGTTGTACCCATCGCACAATAAGGCTGCCGCACTCAATCGGCCGAATAACAAGGTCACTCGCTCGGAACCTCGGAATCGCGCGCTACGAGATCGTTCTTACTGCCGGATCGGCGTCTATTTTCATGACTTTTATTTGGAAAAACTGTCCTAAGTAGAGCTCGACCGTCGGGCCGGGATTGTCATCTTGACCGCGCCGGGTGGAAATCTTCAACGTCCTCGTGGATACCGTCGTGTAAGGGAACAAGCTGATTGGGAGTTGGGGACCGTCGCTGTTGTGATTCTATGTTAACTATAAAATGACCTCCATCTTCTATAAAGATTCTCTTCGTGTGACGGCCATGAAAACCTTCTTGTCTTTACTTATATCCTCCCTCCTTTACGAAGTTGTACTTGCTGACGTACATACATCTCCTCCCGCTGGTGCCATCGTCGTACGAGCGGGAACGGATTCCTCAGGGGAGTTTAGTACGGTAGCAGCAGCGGTTGCTTCCTTACCCAACGATAGCTCTCCGCAGTCTATATTCATATTCCCTGGGGTATATACCGAACAAGTTGACATCACACGGCCTGGTCCCCTCACAGTCAGTCCCATCTCTTTTGAAGACCCTCACGCATTGAGCCTGATCCCGAATCTCGCAGATTTATGGTTACACCACCGACTCGCAGTCGTATTCTCTTAATCAAGTGACCATACAGGCTGGTGTCGACGCTTCGTCTGCGGGCTCAGACGACGCAAGTGGAACCCTTCGCATTCACAAGGATGATTTTCAGATGTACAACGTCAACGTGAAAAACACCTTTGGGCCTGGAGTGCAAGCAATTGCAATAAGCCAGTACGGCAGTCGTGTCGGACTTTACGCTTGCGGATTCTACGGTTATCAGGATACACTCTATGCCAACGAGGGCACGCAAGTATACCTTAAAAGCTACATAGAGGTCTGTCCATCTCGGTACGCGTTTATTGTTGACTCCAACTAACAGATCAAACGCCTTCGTGCAGGGAGCGGTTGATTTCATCTTTGGACGTCGTGGACTTGCGTTTTTTGGTGGTAACACCATCGCTGTGGCCGGTCCTGGCTGCATTACCGCAAGTGGACGTATCGCGGACGACAATGGTAGCTGTGGGTCAAGCTCTGCTCTTTATATAGTTACTTCTCATAGCAGCGCTTCACAGATGTCTTCGAAAATAATGAAATCATCCTCGCTTCGAATGCTGTGAGCGGCACCGCGGGCAAGGTATTCTTCGGTCGCCCATGGGGAGGTGAGGTGCCAGGTATCCATCGCTTTGCAGTATTGATTGTCCTTTCTTCCGTAGCATTTGCAAAAGTCATTTTCAAACATACAAATGTGACAGCTCCTCTTAATAACACTCTCTGGTCTATCTGGAACCCTGGCGACGAGCGTATCAGCAACGTAACCTTGGCTGATTACGAGAGTTCGGGTCCTGGCGTCCAGGATGCAAAAAGACCCAGCTTTGTGACCGACCTGACACCCAGCGAGGCAGCTGCATTCAATATCTCTAGTGCTGTCGGAAGTGATTGGGCTACTTGGGTCGATGCATCCTATCTCTGACTTGACACTTCAAGCCAAGTCGGACTTAATGACCGAAGTTTACGGTGTTTTCACCTCACATAGGTAATGGGTAATGTTTATCTATGAATTAAGAGTGATTTACAGGACAAGTCAAAGCGAAGAAGGCGTAAAATATTCTTCACTGTCAACAAATACAGCGTCTTGTTCGAGCTCACGAATGTTATATCCAAAATGTTTGCTTTGCCTGTTCAACAGTCGCCATCCTCTATGTTCTCCATCGTGTTCCTTGGGCACCCATGATATTCCTAAGCTAAAGTCTGGCTTTGCAAGGACAGGAACCAATAATCAAAGGTTAGTGACAACCGGTGGCAAATTAGGATGGTATATATCATACTCAAATGAAAAATCCCACTGTTCTAAAGAGATCTAAGGATATTGGCTATGTAAAGATCAACTGTCATCTGATATCATCGAGGTCTGATTTCAGCGATAACTGCCGCCGAACAGCACTTGTTATCTCTTGTTATCCAGCTGCAAGAAATGTGATGGGCAAGTTGGTCATTCTTCTACACCGTGACGTTTTTCCTACTGCGCCTCCTTTGATGAATGAAATTGTCTCTTGTCTCACCGCGTCGATGCCTAGCCAATCTCCTAAGTTTGCGTCTGATATCGCACGCCGGTGTCGGCTGCCAGTGCGTGAGATGAGTCAGACATGTAGCACCAATACTTAAAAGGTCCTTTTATCTGGAGCTTGCTTCCCGGACTTCTTTTCCTGACCTTCTGCGGCTATGGAAATCCTCAACTCATTCCGCCCCTCTGCTTGGGCTCTTGAACCAGGAAAGAACACCTATGGACCCCCTGGATATTGGAGTAACGAGGATATGGATCCGGTCCCGTCCTCTCAGAGGACCTGGTCTACCTGGAACTTCATTGCATACTGGGTATCTGATGCCACACACGTCGCTATGTGGCAATTTGCTAGCTCTATGTTGGCTGTTGGGTTGACTTGGTAAGAATGCTCCTTGAATAGTATGCCTCCCCCGTCTCAAAAATTCTCAGGAGGCAGGCCTTGGCCGCCATTGCTGTTGGTCATTCCCTTATCGCAGTGGGTTATCTTTTTATATGTCACCGTGTGTATTTGATTCCCTATTATTATAAAGATTGTGATGGTTCTCAATGGAACCATAGGGGCGCGTCTTCACGTGTCCTTTCCCATATTGAACCGTTCATCATTTGGCTTTTGGTTAAGTTATTTTACTGTGATAAGTAGAGCTGTGCTTGCCATGTTCTGGTTTGGCGTACAGGTAAACTGCCAAACTTTCTCTCATGTCCAATAATAGCCAACCAAATGATAGACATATTCTGGCTCAGAATGTGTCTATCAGATGCTCAAAGCTATATGGCCTTCAACTGCTCGCATTCCGAACCATCTAGCCGCGTCGTCACCCGTCACTACCAGAGGTTTGTACTTGTACAGTTTTGCCCTTTTAGCTCATCAGTACTCAGTAACCGACTCTCAGACATGATGTGCTATTTCCTCTTTTGGCTCCTCCAGCTTCCCTTTCTTCTTGTTCCACTTCAGAAAATAAAGCACTTCTTTACCGTCAAGTCAATCATCGTCCCTTGTGCATGGCTGTCTATCCTCATTTGGGCCATGGTTAAAGTCCCGTCTCGTATCAGCCTAGCTCCCTCCAAAGGGCCGCTTGTAGAGACCACACTCAGTGGAAGCTCTCTTGCATGGGCATGGCTTAACGCACTCAATAGCAGCCTGGGTATTTATGCCACCCTTGGTATTAACATTCCTGACTTTACGGTACGTGGCGACCTTGAGAAGCATCTCTTCAAGTTGTTCAAATTGGATAGAGATACGCCAAGAATGAACGCGCGTACGCTGATCAAAAACTTCTATGTAGTCCGTTTTGATGCCTAAGTTTTTCTACAGGCAGTTTGTACAGATTTTAATTATTCCCGCTGCCTTCACACTTGTTGGATTTATAGGTATGCACACTAGCATGTCAGCCCCTGCACGTTCGTCTACATCTTGTAGGCATCGCCGTGACCTCCGCATCGGAGTTCATCTACGGCGAAGTACTTTGGGACCCACTCCGCCTCATCGATCATTGGGACAACAGAGCTGCATCCTTCTTTGCATCCTTGAGCTTCCTCCTGTCCATCATTGGCGTCAACATTTCGGCGAACAGCATCAGTGCGGCGAATGACCTGATGGCTCTGTTTCCTAAGTACATCAACATCCGACGCGGTCAGGTTATCTGTGCGCTCATCGGCGGATGGGCGCTGTGTCCCTGGGAGATCCTGGCGACGGCCCCGCGGTTTATGTCCTTCATGTCGGGTTATACCGTGTTTCTTGGTCCGTTTGCTGGGATGTGAGTAATTCAAGTTTGAGTTTGCCTCACGCGATGTCGATGTTAATTGATTTATTGTGAGTCTTTTAGCATGGTGGCAGATGTCAGTTTCTGTTAACCTTAAATCGAATCGGTGTTATCATACTCAAGCCCGGTTGCTAGTATTGGCTAGTTCATAGAGGTAACGTCGACGTACCCGCGATGTACCACCCCCATGGGAGGTACCGCTACTGGAACGGCGTGGTACGCCACTTCTTTTGTCACTGGTACCAATCATTTAGTTCAACGACTAAGAAATGAATGACTAGAATTGGAGAGCTGCAGTTGCCCTTTTATGCTCCGTCACGCCCACTATGCCAGGGTTGGTTGGAAACATCAACAATAATATCAAGATCGCCGAAGATGCCTTGCATCTTTTCGATATTGCCTGGATTTATGGGGTTCGTCATGACATCTTAGTATCCTGTTCCGTTCACCATAGACTGATGGGGTGACATTCTCTATGTCTAGTTCTCTTCGGCACTGACCATCTTCTGCATTTTGTCGACCTTGTGGCCTGCTACAGAAACGTACATGAACCGACCGATTCTTCCGGATGAAACTTACGATAAGCCCATGTCGGCTGTGCCAATCAATGAGCAGGCGACTGATATCAAAGCGGCGCCATTGATGGACAATTAGCGTACTTACAAGTAGCAACTACTGTACTATTACGACCGAGTGTTCGCAGCCTGTGACGCGTGACGCAAGGTGTTCACTGCAGAAAGTCCTATCAAATAAGGGAATTTTCGGCGCGGAGCGCCCGGCCCGGTCACCTTCGGAGGCATTTTGAAGGGTTTCCGAGGGGTTTTTGGAGGCCGTGACGCGTGATGGATAGCAAAAATGTTCGGTTCGCGGCCCCCTGTGACGCGTGACGCGGACACTCGGTCGTAATAGTACAAGTATTTTTGTAAGAGGTATGAGCTGCCCTGGGGCCTGGAGGTTGTCACTGTAAGT